>JAPMOB010227873.1:0-14786 GCA_029875015.1 Lepomis gibbosus
ATACGGATACAGATAATTCATCTGGTTAACAGATACAGATACAGATACAGATAATGCTGTACTCGCTCATCCCTAGTTAGCTGGCTGCTCCTGGCTGCATCGCTATAGGCTAACGTTAGTAAACAAATCGCTTTTTACTGTTACATCCTTTCTTACAGGCTAAATCAACAGTGGTATACAGGATAGTAAATAGGAAAGTGATATAACTTTGTCCGGGATAACATTAGCAACTGCTCGGTGTTAGCCGGCGAGCTAACGTGACTTTCTCTGTGTTTCTCCAGCTTTACTAATGCTTCTTACTCGTTCTTACTCAACATCATCTGAACCTGTTCGGTCTGATAGCACAGAAACCTTTATTGTTGTTTTGTATCCTTACGTGTCTTGCTGTAAGCCGGTTGTTTTATGGTGTCAGTGGACTCCATGTCGTTAGCTGCCGTGTTGCAGTACGAGAGAGGCTCGGGAGCGCACACAGAGCTGAATCCAACCCGGAGATTTCACGTTAAAAGCAGAATAGTGGCTGAAGCAAGCAACGGAGAAAACAGGTGTGTGCTTCATTTTTAAGTGAGCTTTGAGCCATTGTCCATAAGCCAATGAAAATTTGATTAATTTTATTGACAAAGTTGCATATAGTCACTTTAAAGAAAAATGACTTGCTGAGTGAGAATTACTCCATTGGTTTTCTGGTATCTCCTAAGTGGTGCTAGAGAACACCCGCTAATTATACGTCATGTTCTAGTATGTCAGCTGTGGGTCACACTGTGTAAATGTTAGAATTACATAAAAATATCACACAGGGCTTGCTTTCTGTTTGCAGTAAGTGGCGCAGCCATCATGACTCCTAATTGTCAAGTAGATGTCCTCAGAGTGGCAGGCCCTTACATTGGACTGGGAAAATCGATCCGATGAAATTCATTTGGAAGTAAAGGAAAGAATGAATTTGTTTTACATTTTGTAATCAGTCCCTAAGAATAATAATAATAAAATAATAGTGTCCCAGGGTTGGCCCCATCTTTAATGATCTTTAACAAAATTTTATTTCGGGGTGAACACTGAAACCATGAAGCATGTAGTCCAAATCCTACAAGGACAGACCAAACAGAACTGACCTCTTCCTCATCTTTTTTATGAGAGTACACATACAGGCTTGGGGGGGGGGCACCTACCTGAATAAACACAGACATGGCTGCGATGATCCTCTTCTCCCTGAGCGCTGCACTGAGGCTGTCGAAGTCATCCGAGTTGTACATGTAGATCTGCATCTGTGAGAGACAGACACACTAAGTTAGGGTGGGGAACACATAGTGGATCAAACCTCCACATCAAAGTCAATACATACACTATAACAGATCAAGCTAAAGTAGACTCAAATATTTTAAAACTCCCTGCATTTAAATAAAAATAAAACATACATTCTACATGATGATAATGTGAAAATTTGTATTTAAAATATCCTATCCAACCCTGGGTTCTTGGAGTGTAATTTCAGCTACAATAAATATATTAGTTGTTTATTCAGCCCAGGATCCTCTCTTAGATTGGGCAATTTGTCTATGTTAAAAATGCCTTTATCAAATTCTCTGGCATTAATAGAAAATCATATATTAAAAAAGTTACAAACCTGCAGAATAATATGAAACTGAGAGTAAAAAATATCTAATGAGTTTAGTGGGGTCTGTTGTTGGGGGTTCCTGGTTAAAGACCCGGGCCAACAATCTTCCCTACTTAAGGCTGTCCTAGTTCCACACTTTCACAAGGCAATCACTGCAATAGCAGTCAGAACTTTAAAAAGACAGAGGGAAAAGAAAAAATATAAACACATGTTAAAAAAGGAATTGTTTCCTCAAGTGTGAACCTGTCCAATATTTCATGTTGCCCAGTTTTACATAGATAGAATATATTCCTATATTTCTCACTTATCACTGAGACACAAACATTACCCATGACCTTTTTCCTGTGCTGTTTGGATTTCCACATCACTGCCTAGACACACTGAATTCAAATATTCTATTGCTGGGAGCAGCATTTTCATATGTAGTACTGCTCTGGTTTAATAAGGTGAAACTAATGAAGATTCCCAACAGAAAGAAAAACCCTCATTACAGTTTTTCTGTGATTTTCTGAAAGTAATGTGAGCTAAACAACAACATCTGGAATCAACAGCTCTTGGCTTTAAATAGTGTAGTAATGACCCAGCTGGAAATCTAAGAATTCACCGTTTATTCAGTGTTTGTGTTATTGCAAAAATCGATGATGAAAAACTGAACTATTACTTGTCAAAGTACTATGATCCACAAGTGCACAAGTAGGAGGGGCATTTACATTTGGCAGTGCACACAGAAGACAGACTAAAGAAGAAACCTCAGATTATCAAATTTGTTCATTAAGACAATGCTGTGGTCAGCATAGGCGGGACAGCAACATGCAAAACGTGCAGAGTAAAAAAACATCTGACTTTGTTCAACGTTTGCAGCTGTTGCAGCAATTGAGGCAAATTAGTTTGCAAACATGAAATCAATGTGCACTTTGTGTCTGAGATTTGGTGTGTTTAAAGTTGCCCCCCCCCCCCTCGGATAATAAACATTGTCCAATAGCCAACTATCCAACATGACTTGTTTGCAGCTTGAAATACAACTTGGTGATGAACATGTCACCAAGTGCAACAGTGTGACTAATTGGTGTGTTTTAATGCCACAACCATTAAGTTTTTAAACAGATAAGGCATATGTAGCCCAATAGGCAGGATGTTCAGCTAAAGGCTGGCCTGGCTTATCTGTAGCAAGATGCAGGGCATGTGTATCAGTATATGTATCAGTATGTCTGTTGGCTATCTCTGTGCTGATGAAATGCCTGATGTGATTGTGCTGCAAATTTCCCTACTGGGGACAAATTAAGATTAATTGATCGATAACAAACAATATATCAGACACACAATACTTTACATTCATTCATTTAACTGACACTTTTATCCAAAGCGACTTATAATTGCTATAGATGTCAGAAGTTGCACGCCTCTGGAGCAACTAGGGGTTAAGTGTCTTGCTCAGAGACACATTGGTGTCTCAAAATGGATTTGAACCCGCATCTCTCACACCAAAGGCATGTGTTTTATCCACTGTTCCATCACCACCCCACTGTGCGGTTACTTGCTAGTAACAACAATTGATTGTTGGTGTTTGTCGTGAGATGGATTTTTTTTATTATTAATCCTAACTCCCTAATAATGAATTAACTGGACAAACTGATTGGACTAGTAGTCCAATTAGTTTTAGTGATATACACCCAGGTGTCTGCAGTAAAAGTGCTAAACAAAAAGTAAATTGTCAGTCTGCTGTTTGCCTTGAAGAGATAACCAGGTTGCCGCCTGAAGTCAATAATACTGTGAAATGGACTTTCATGAGAACAAGGACACAGAGAGAGAGAAAATTGGTCAGGCGCTATTCGTTGTCATGGTGATATAAAGGCATGACGAATAATGTCACACAGCAAATGTGTGCACTGAGTGTATTTGTAGCGGGCCCAGTGTGTGTGTGTGTACATAGAAACTGTGTTCATGAGCACATGTGTTTACATAATTTCTAGTGTCAGGGAACACATTCCTGCATGCCAAAAGCAATTCTGAGAGTTTTTTCCTAGCCAAGATCAACACTGCCAAAATCACTTGCGTAGCATTCTCTCCAGTTTTCTAATCCCCACATAAAGAGTCCTGTGCATTGCTTTTGATCTACTTACAAAGTAAACAGTCATAAAGCAGTAGGATATAGAATCTGTTTGGTGAATACATAGCAGGGACAGCTCAACTAGAACAACATATTCTCCAATATGTCATTTGCGCAATACGTAGGCTATTTGGGTTGTGCAATGTCCTTTTGTGCAATATAGGCGATATGGGCTGTGCAACATGACATGTGGGCAATGCAGGCTGTATGGGTTGTGCCATCCGATGCGGCCATTGTGATAAAGTGTTAATGTGAATACTTATATAGTTACCTGTCTTATGTATGTGAGAGCATGTGTTGTTGCAATTTTTTTTTTTTTGCAAAGCTGCAGAATGGACAGACGGCTAAACAAATTTCCCTTCGGGTACAATAAAAGTATATCTCTTATCTTAGCTAAAGTTGAGTGATGTTGAGCACAAGAGTTTAATATTTGTTAACGGGCAGCTCAGGGACACTTAAAAAAAGATTGCTGGGTTTTTTCAGTGTCATTTTGTTTATTAGAACTTTATTACAATATTAAATTAGGCACAACACTGGCTACTGATGAATAAATTCATCCTGTGATGTTTTTGACCATGTTTTTTCACCAGTAAAGAGGTAAAAATCAGAGGAAGGAAAGACCCCCTTCTCAATGCATACTGAAACAGTTTCTCTTATTTTTAAGTGCCAATGTTGACAGGTATGACTCTATGTTATCCGTAAACTCAGAGCAAATTCCGTTGCCACAACCTCCTTGTACTTTTCCCCCAGCTTCTACACCGTGTTAACCATCTCCGACAAAAATAAACTACCAGCAACACACATACTGGTTCTAAAATCATCTGCCTTCCCACACCCAATCTCTCAGACAACAGAGCCATCACATGCCTAGCACTCACAATAGCAAATTACACTAATCTCCGCCTCAAATCATAACTTCATATTACTGCCATCTGGATGGCAGAGAGTTTACATCAGCTACTAGTTACTAGTGTGCTGGGGTTTATGAACGGATTCCTAAAGAGTATTTTATATTCCTATACAATACTTTATGTTTTGTCCTTATCCATTTACTGCTGTGTTTCAACGTTAACATTTCTGTGAAAACAAATCTCCCTCTGGGACAATAAAGTCTAAATATAATCTTATGTTCTACTGGATATGCCAAAGTTTCCAAAGATACCAAATATGTCAGGCAGGATTGTGGTGAAATTAATAGAAATTAAGCCCTAGCCATAACATGTCATCTTCAGTTTGAATGTTTGAATGTAACTCAGGGTAAGCATTATATAATATACCTTCAAAAAGCTTTGGAACAAATAGATACTATACAGTAAAACAGGGTGGAAATCATTATTATTTTCCAAATTAAAGACAATCTAAGACAAATTGTTAATCAATAGCATTGTTGTTCAGTTTCTCATAGACTAAGCTGGTCAGCCTTCAGATGAGGTAAGCAGATCATAATGTGTGATTCCACTAGCCAAGTGTGGCAGATTGGGGACACTGCTGGGAAAATACATATGGATTGTTACACACTTAAGTTATAAAAACAGGGCGTCATCGTTAAAGGGTCTTCCTTCCTGCTGCCAGTAGGTGGCCTTATGAGTATGAGTTCATATTGACCTGTAGATAGGGCTGGGTGTCGAGTTCAATACTTTTTAGGCACCGAACTGCCTCAATACCACCGAGTATCAAAAAAAATTTCTTTCGGTACCAGAGTTCGATACCTAAAGGTTCTTGTCAACGCCAATGAGCCAATAAACATGCAGCATTCTTGACGTGCCCACATCTAAAAGTGATTGTAATTGGCTGTGGTGATGTAAACACTAGCTCACGCCGATTACGGACAGAGACGTGGCTCGTGGATGTAAAAGACATGGAGAAAATCAAAAGTGTAGCTTGATGCAACGATGTAAGATAACTGCTGCCAAGAGCGGCGACACGACAAACCTGGTGAAGCCCTTGACTGTGCGTGAAATAAACTTAAGAGCAGAAAGTTGCTCCGTCTTTGCTGCAACAAGACAGAGTCGGTACATCATCGTCTCAGCACTCTGCTGCCACTGAGCCTGCTTCAACACGCCCAGCGTACCAGCAGCGTTGGGCAGTAGCCTCAGGACAAGTAGCACCTAGTTTAACTACATTTCTCAGTAGCTTGGTGGCAGCGTCGCTGTTTTCTGAATCAAATCAAAGCTGTTTTATTGACCGAGTAGCTTCCACACACGCTACATTTTCCCAAGGATCAGTAAGTGACGCCACCGCCACACACCGACCTGTATGTGCAGGCGGCGGAAGCGCTTCTGTGTGATGGTGACATCATGTACCGATCCTTGGGCTGATGTCTGCGACTTTGCTGCAGTGGATTAAAGAGTTTACTTTCCATTGTGATAGTTGTTGGCTGGACACCTCTTCCTCTAGTGAGGAGGAAACTTTGATATGTGGCAGAAAAGAAACACTTTTCCATGAGATGAGAGATTTCTCTCTCTTTCTCTCAGGCCTGTTGCCATGAATGTTTTGGTTGCAATGTTGCCAGAGCACAAATTCACATATAAACAATAAAAAAATTAATAAAATTAATAAACAATAAAATGACATTATGGTTCTCCATTTGTTGAGAAGAAAATTGGTATTGAAAAAAGTATCGTTCAGGAACCGGTATCGAAGTCGAGGTATCGTGTCGGTTTCGACATTGAAAAACTTTGACCGATACCCAGCCCTACCTGTAGATGTGTCTGACATTGTAGCACGTACAGTGAAGCTACAACAACTTACTGTTCCATAACAAAGTGTACAACTTCGTTGAAATTTTTGCCACCCTTGTATTTTGTGCAAAATTTGGTGAGTTTTTGAGCATGTTTAGGCTGCCAAAACAAAAATAAAAATAATCCAATCAGACGTGATTGATGATCGCATGTTTCATGCTTGGGCCCTAAATTATATAACAGCTTTCTATCAAGCTTTTAAAAAAAAATGTCTTACAAAATACGATACCAAAAAGGTGACAGTTCCAAAGCCCTCTGTTCAGTGGTGATAACAGTCTTCAATCACTACGCTGCGCTGCTCATTAATCCACCCACAGACAGACATTTATGTGGCTCAGGTCTATAATTGACTCATAGTCAGACATAGTGAACTCTATCATATTGTAATGGTGGGAGTCACTACTTTGTTCTCACGTTTGTCTTTGGAATGTCTTTGAACTGAGTTTCCGTGCATTTCAATATTCCCCGCTGGCAACACAACGTCTGTCAAATATTTGAGCGCTCTGCCTCACCTTCTTGTGATTGCTATGATCTACCAGGATATTGATAAAATCCCTTATCAATAGCAGGAGGCAAGAACAGCTGTAATTTGTAGCAATAGAGTGAGGGGGGAAAAAGAGATGGAGAAAGAGATAGGTTAATGGTGCACAGGGAGGAACAGAGAGGGAGAGAAGGGAGAGGAATCCTGCCTACCTCTTGGCGATCAGCCTTAGGGGGCCTGTAACTGCGCCTCTCCTTTCCTGGAGTTCAAAAGCCTGAGTGGGAGGTAGAGATGCTTTTGAGCCTGGAGGCCAGCCATCTCAACACCAAACATCATATTTATTTTCTGCTCAAAAAACACCTTGTAGAGTTGAAGGGAACCCCCTGTTGCTCCCAGGGCAAGCAGGGTACACTTTCCTGCTTTTACATCTTCAGGCCAGAAGACATCATAACCCACTAAGCTGCAACCTGTAATCAGAGTTGGAGTAAGGCCGATGGCTGGGTAAAGGCTGTGTTTAAATAAATCACCTCTAGAGTATGCTCTGTCTGCCCAGTGTAAACAGGAACACTGGGTGCCTTGTCTGGAACAACATTAGTAAAAGTGATAAGCAAGTGACCTGGTCAGCTCATTAGAAGCAATTAGTGTCACCATTCATTTAGAGATGTGGAACAACAGTGGGAAGAAGAGGAAGGCATCTCAAAGGAATCTCCTTTCCTATTCGTTTACAATTAATGATGTAATAATTGGTCCTGTATTTCTATCGGTTTAAATAGGATGTTGTGGAATATTCTGTGATCATTGCATCACAGTATAAATTAACTGATTATTTAGTTATATTTGACTGCCAGCCAAAGTGCAGCTGTGCAAACAATGTAAAAAGTTACAGTTCAGATTTGCAAGCGATCTTGAGCGTTTCGTGCATGCTACTTGTCCAGTCAGAAACAGTTGAGAGAGAGTTGCAGGGCTACTGTGGGCTGTACAGTGAAATCGGGGGAATTGTGACTCAGGGAGGAGAGGGCAAGGAAAAAACGGGAGTCTCCTATAAAAATTGCGAGCGTTGGCAAGTATGTTCTAAGCTCTGTGGCCTCAATATTTACCATAGGACAGCATGCTATTTGTGAAGTCTTTTGTGCATGAGGGTTATTTTTTAAGCCCTGGCCAGTTCATACTGGAGTCTGAGATGGGCCACATTTTTAAAAAATCACGTGAACTGTCAATCAAACAAATCAGATCTGGGCAATAAATCGAAATTATGCATTACGGCCTGCAGTGTGAAAATAGCTTTAGAGACTTTAATCAGAGGAGCTTCGGATCAGTACACCCTGAGAGGCCGAATTCTGAGGAAACAAGACGGAGAGTGCGCAGTCCTGCTAGTGGGTTTGTGAGGCACCAAGTCTGGTGTGTATGTGTGTGATCATCATCAAACACAGATGTGATGTAGTGTAATGTACTCAATGAAACATTAATATGTGGGAAGGTAAGCACAAGAGACAGACTCTCGCTATGAGCAGGCTGCAGTGATGAATCAGCCAGTCTGCACTGCTGACACCTTAATGCATCATTATTATAGATGTTCTAAGTGGTTTCTGAGGGAGGGGAGGATGAGCTGATTTAAAGCTAACAACCCACCTGAAAAATAAATGTACATGCATTCATTCTATGATGTTACAATATTTTATTATCTAACACTGCAAACAACTCTCCTCAAGCTTGAACTCAGAGAACAAAGCCTGCATCAGTCATGTCTTTGAGAACCGGCCATGTCCACACACACACACACACACACACACACACACAAAAAACACTGCAGACTACTGATTGGTCAGGGAGAATTTTCAGTATCCACTGCTTCCTCAACGCATATGTGCCGGATAGAGTGTCCTAAACAAAACACGCCATTTTTATTAGTTGCTATGACGACCAGCTACACCGAGGGTGTACTATATCCTCAATGGAAAACAGAGGAAGGGGCACCAAAAGAGAGTCGAGTAGAAGCGAGGCGAGTTGAGCTGGTATTGGCAATGGGTAGGCGCCATTAGCGTAAGCAAAATCAGGAGTAGAAGCAGACATTTGTGGCTTAGCCCAAACCTAGGGGAATCCGGTGGCCAGTATTCGGGGGCATAGACGCATTGTCCGTTAAGCTACATGGTTGTACTAAATACAGGTTAAAGGTTTATTGTTGATAATGCAATGTCAAAGTTTTATTTAGTTAACTTTACACTGGGTTTAAGAGTCTGGGGAGTGTTTTGACTTACAGTATTTAATAAGCCATCAATAATTGCGTTGCACATTACATGGTTGTGCTATGTAAATGAAAAACAAGTTACAGTTACAGAATTCCTTATAGCTATGCAGTTTTATAAGCAACCTGGATTGAACGCAGCAGGTGATACAACATTCGTAATAACCACGAGAGACTTGAGACTTGACTTGGACTATTGCTCAGAGACTTGAGAGTTGACTTGGACTCTAGCTCAAAGACTTGAGACTTGACTTGGACTCTAGCTCAAAGACCCTAGTTCAAAGACTTGAGACTTGACTTGGACTCTAGCTCAAAGACTTGAGACTTGACTTGGACTCTTGCTCAGAGACTTGAGACTTGACTTGGACTCTAGCTCAAGGAGTTGAGACTTGACTTGGACCATAGCTCAACGACTTGAAACTTGAATTGGACTCTTGCTCAGAGACTTGAGACTTGACTTAGACTCTAGCTCAAAGACTTGTGAGCATCTCTGCAAGGCAACAATCCCCATGACAATTTTAGGGTGGGCCACGCTCACACCATGTCACCACCCAACTCATGTCAGGTGACTGTTTAGTCTTGCAGGCTGCATACGTTATAGCAGCATGGCATATGGCAACACTTAATAACCTTGATAACCTGCAATTGTCTGATAACATTATTTTCAGGCTGCCCAAACAAGTCCCATAAGACTCTTCAGTTGATCCAAAATGCTGTAGCATGTGTACTGACAAGAACTAGGTAAAGAGATCATTAATCTCCCATTTTAGCACTGCACTGGTTTCTGTGGGAATTGTAAGGTCTCTGTTAAATTAATATTATTATTATTTGACTTTGTATAAATGAAATTGGATTGGACTGCAGACAAAATGTATGATATTGATAGAATGGAAAGAGAATCGTTGGGGAGTAGGGGAGCCTGTGGGGTGGGCAGTTGTCGAAGGCCCCAGGCCCCTGCTGAGGTAGGGGAGGTGAAACTGGTGGACTGGAGCTGATTAATGGAGTCACAGGGGTCGGTGTCTAAACTGTCCCATTATCTTTCAAAGCGACAGTAGAACTTGTTCAGGTTGTTGGCCAGGATGCAGTCTTTATGGAAGTGGGGGTACACAGAAGCTGATGTACAACATCATAGCCTCTGTTAAGTCATCCAGACTGTTGGTGACAGTCCTGAAAACATCCTAGTCAGTACAGGCAAAGCATGCCCATAGGTCCTCCATAGCTTTGATGTCCTCACCACAGGTTCACAGAGCAGTAATTTCTGCCTCTATGCGGGATTCAGGTGGATCATGACGTGGTCAGAGTGTCCCAGTGCAGCGCAGGTGACGGCGTGATAGGCACGGCTTACTGTAGTGTAACAGTGATCCAGTATATTCTCCTCTCTGGTCGGACTTAATAAGTTGTATTTGGGGAAGTCATGGCTAAGATTTCCTTTGTTAAAGTCAGAGAACAATAACTAAGGAATCTGGGTTTGTCCACTGCACACACTCTCTGGTTGGCGACCATATGCTGTGCCTCCTGCACGTTGTCGATGTAAACAACGACCAGAGTGAGTGAAATAAACTCTGGGGAGAGCAGAATAGTTTACAGATTATGAATAAATATTCCAGATCAGAAGAAAAATTCTGTTGAATCACTGTGACATCGGTACACCAGACAATGTTGATAAAAAAAACATTTTGTTTTGCCAGACAGATCTGTTTCTCGATCAGTTCTGTAGAGTTGGACGCCAGCCACCTGCAGCGCAGAGTCCAGTATCGATCCACTCAGCCACATCTCCGTGAAGCATAAAACAGAAGATTAACAAAAGAAAGTCTCTGTTTTTCCCCACCAGTAGCTGAGGTCTAGCCATGTTGCACAGTGCACATCTTCAATAGTATTGGCTCTGCTGCGTGACATAAGCAGCGAACTGCGAGTATTGTATTTCCTAACTTGGAGAAAAGAGTGTTAACTGGTTTTTAAGCTTTGAAAGAGACATCACATGAAGAATTCTATCATTTTCATTGAGAAGTTTTTTGATTTGTGAAAGAAGTTTGTATTTTGGCTGAGGGGGAGCTGGTTCATTTGTCTTTTAATAAACTGTACACAAATGAGAGCCAGGACTTTAATTTTTTTTTTGTAAAAACTGCATACTAAAAAGCTTGTTTTGAACCTCATAAAACTTGAATGACAAGTGAGCTCAGAGGGCAGCGCAGTGCTGCTTTGTTAACTCAGATCACATCACAGGCTGTCTCTCCTGTTGCCAAGTTCAAAGTTTTCAATACACTGATCACTTGCATAAAACCTGTGGGACTTTCGAAGCTGTTGATTGTGTTTGGCAGTGCTGTGGTTTGGGCTGTTTTGTTTTACATATAAATGAATTCCTGCGAGGCAGAAATTGGAAACTGGTCAAAACACAGAGTGCCGTCACAACCAGTGGGACAGGGCCTGCACAGTGGCCTGACTTCATTCCATTTTGTCTGCGACTCAGGTCGGCCAAGCAATGGAAATCAGAGACTGTTGTGCCCACATCTTTACAGACGCCTGCTCATTACCATCCCGAATCAAGCACTTGGCGGCGGACCATGTTCCGAGCTGTCAGAGTGCAAGACTCCGGGTGGATGAGAGGAGGCGGACTCTGTGTTTATGTTGATGATGCTTGGTGCTGTAATACAGTCAAAAGTGATAGACACTGTTTCCCAAATGTCAGACTTTTGATGAAAACCATATTACCATTGCGCTGCTGTTGTTTTTGTTCAAGACCAATGCAAATTCTAAAAATTTTACTGCAAAATGCTGGGTGTATATGGGTATATATGTATGGAAATATATTTATGTATATATATTTTTTTTATATTTTTTTATATATATATATATTTTTTTTTTATTCCATATGTTACTGCATTTTAATATACATTGAATTATTTGTTAAGTGTGTAGCATGACGGAACTAACAACTTTCTTTTCATTATACAACCTTTTGTTGTATAATAAGTAAACTACTTTGATTCCTTCAAACAAATGTCCAACCTCGGTTGTTAAATTGGGTTGACTGTAGGCTATTTAAGGGAGGTGACTGATAATGAAATAATTTTTCTGTGTAAAGTTTACAAGTTTAAAGCCACCGTGTGTGTAATTCTTATTTAGGTGGCATCCTGTGGAAGTTTTAAAGGCACTTTGTGGTAGAGAGGATCCCACCTGGGGACACAGAGTAGAATTTAGTGGAAGATTTTGGACCATTGTCTAAAAACATTCACAGTTAAAATGTAAATGAGGTGCAACAATTTAAGGCTAAGCTCTGTGAAGTCATAAAATAACAACATAGGTGAATGCTGATTTTTCCTTTATGACAGCAGATGGAAATCTTTCCATCTTATACTTCTCTTTATGCTAGCTGATCAGGTAGTTTCTTCAGACAAAAATATTCTGTACATTTAGTTTGTAGAAACAAGGTAGATGTTTCTACCTTCCAAAGTCAAGGAAGGACTTCTAAATGTAGCACTTCAAGGAGTTCCGCATATTTGATGAAGCTGATGTACTTGCACTTTGCAGTTATTGTGGGTTGTACCCACAAGGTTGAATGCAATCATCTGTGCCTTCAACATGCGGTGGATAAAAGTTTCAGCTAAATAAATCTTGAGTGTTTCCTCAACTAATTCCACTCAGCAAATGTAAGGGTTTTTAACTCATCACAAACAAAGGAAAGTAAACTTTTTCACTGTTTCTAATCAATTCAATTCAATTCAAATTACCTTTATTGGCATGAATGTGTAACAACAATATTGCCAAAGCATCATACAAACTACATAAGAACAATCAACCCCATACATCTAATCTATATAAAGGTCGTACATACACCTTTTTTTGGAGGTATGCTTTCTCCAAAGAAAAGATTACATTTCTTCCATTTCATATCAAAGTGAACGGAATACTTCCACCACAAAGGGAGTCAGCATTTTTCTTTTGTTATAAAATAATGGTAAAATGTGCAGATAAAGAATATTCACAGCTAAAATGATATTGAAATAGCTAACATAACAATCCTCACCACTACGAAGGGTCACTACTCTTACATGTTACAACAGCAACCCATTGACACACACACACACACACACACACACACACACACACACACACGTAGCAGTGGACAGAGCAGGAGATTGTAACCCTCATACAGAGACAAAGATATAGACCCAAATCAATAACTGTTAACATCCAGCGGTGCTTCCCTCCTGTTCCCTGTTTGCTATTGCATTCCCTGTCCTTATGTTCTGTACCTTTCAGTCCTCAGTCCTTTCAGTGTTTGTTTGTTCCCCGCGTCAGTCTTCATCCGGGTGTGGTGATCCTCTGCTGCGCCTTCTGTAAATCTAATCTGCACACCCGCCTCTCATCCAGCAATCAGCACCCAGCAGTGTATCAAAGCAGCACTCCAATATTCACCAGATCCTCAGTTTGCCCATGTGCTACGAAGTTAATGGTCCTAAATATTTGTCAGATTTGCTTTTATCCTGTTAACCTTCCAGAACCCTCAGGTCCCCTGGTAGTGGCCTTTTAATTATCCCCAAAGTCTGGATAAAAACTCACTGTGAGGCGTCCTTATATCTGTGGAACAGCCTTCCTGAGGACCTGAGGGCAGCAAAGAATGCTGATATTTTTAAAAGCAAACTAAAGACTTACCTTTCTAACCAGGCTTGTCGTTGAACTGTATTTATTTTATCTCGTGTTTACACATTTTTTATTATATATCTGTTAATTCATTTATTTATTTACCTTTATTTACTGATATATTGTTTTATTCTCCTGCCCCTTATTTTATTTTTTAAAATTTTATTCTCCTTTATCTTTATTTTACTTTGCCTTACTCTGCCTCTAGTGTTTCTCATTGCAAATTTTAGTTTTTTGGTAGTGGCCATTTATGGTAGTGTTTCCACACCCCCATGTTTTTATTGTCTTTAACTTTAAATCTGCCCGGCCTCCAGAGCAACTCCGCCTGGCTGTACGCCTGAGGTAAGCTGCTAAGCCTCTCCCCTACCCCTAGGCCACCGACCTGAGGTTTCCTGCTCTCTGCCATGTCCCCAGGCTATCCGCCTAAGGTCTCCTGCTCTGCCGCTGTCCTTCAGTTCACAGGCCACTTGCCCCTCTATAAAATGTCAAAAAGTAGACCAACCCTCACAACTTCCCAAACGTGATGTATATCTTGACAAGGACGGATAAAGTTTATAATGATGTAAAAAAGAAAACAAAAGAAACTCCCACATTGCAGAGGCTGTGACCAGCTGAAGGCTGAAACATTTGAGACATCCCACAGGGTTTAAAAAAACAATTATAAATTACATTTATTCATTTAGCTGACGCTTTTATCCAAAGTGACTTACAATTGCTATATTTGTCAGAGGTCGCACGCCTCTGGAGGAACTGGGGGTTAAGTGTCCTACTCAGGGGACACACTGGTGGATTTGTCACAGAGGGGTCTACCACGCCAAAAGGCATCTGTCTCATCCACTGCCCCATCACCAATCAAACAACAAACAATACATTATGACATCTTCTGGTGTCTTAATGTGTGGGTAAAGAGCTCTTTTCCTCATCTCACCAGGCTCCCATCCCATATCTCCCACTATAGCCAACTC
>JAPMOB010227873.1:14822-29597 GCA_029875015.1 Lepomis gibbosus
TATATATATATATATATATATATATATTGTTTTGCACTGATCCACTTATATAAAAATTTGTAAGGCTCTAAATCTCAGCCAAATAATTAATTCCAGGACATTCATGTGCTTGGTACATAAATAAGTGGCTAATAAATGTCACTAAGTAATTTTCTTTCAAAAATATAATTTAACTCTCTCGGCACAGGTATGTTTCTGAAACACATATGTCACACTTAGCAGTCTTAGCAGTCACAGAAGCACAAAAAAAACAATTGTGAACATTTCTGAGGCAGGCCTCGGGAAATGTCATGTAAATGTCTCTTCTGTTTCCCACCATAAGACAATGCCTCAAAAACATGTGTCCTGCCAGAAACCTCTGAGAACTCGCTTCGTACTTTTCATCCACCTTCAAGTGTCTCATGGGACAGCTCTGTTGCCTCAGGATGGAAAAGTAAAGCGGGAGGTACGCAGGTTGCTGGCAGCGCTGCCATGACCGCCGGGGAGTGCTGCAAGACCGGGCATGGTGGCCTATGATCCCCCCTGAGGGACTGACAGATCTGAGGCGACATAAGAAAAGCTTTGTGTGAAAACAGACAACAGAATGCACAACATGGAGTGCACGTCCTTGCTGAGAGGAGAGTGCGAGGACATCAAGAAGAAGGTTTAATGCAGTCTCTCTGTCAGTCTGAGCCACACTGTGGGGTTTTGAATTCCCCAGCCCCTTTAGCAGCTTGAGAAAGGGTGTCCATCAAAGAAGGTCATACGATGGTGCATTTCACGCCATTGATGCAACACACTCACTGCGTTTCATCTCCCTCACTGCAGCAGCTTTACAAAACAGAACAGAGATGCGGACGCCGGGCTATACAATCTGGGTTATGAGATATGTATAGAGCACGCTGCGACCTCACTCAATCTATCTTTTAGGAAAAAACAATTCAAATGCATTATGTGAGAAATGGCCCTTAGAATCAGCTGCGGCTTTTTCAATTTCATGTAACTTTTTTTTTTTAAATAAAAGCAAGGGGGAGGGGCAAAATATTGGTNGGGCCGCCCTATCAGCAAGCTAGGCTATTAAAAATGGTATGGCGCATGCTTGGCAACTGGGACAGCATCTATTTGCCTTCTAGGTAGCATTGGGCTTTTAAAGAATGACTTTGTTTTTGGTGTCATTGAGGACAGGCACGGGGAAATATAACATTATGTTTGGAATGGCATGTGTTTCCTATCCGGAGGGAAGGCCAATCATAAATAAAATAGAAATAAATATAAAAAAAACAAAGGAGTGCAGCCTGGCAGTCATATGTTATCTTTGAAGGTTTAATGGAATGTAGCTCACTGAAAGAGAACAGCGTAAGAGAGGCTGAATATAACAACAAGACAGGAAAACCTCCAAGGATACCATTACTAATAAGATCAACAGCACACAAAACAACCTCCATCACCATAATGTAGTTATATACAGAGCACCTCCATGTCTTTCCCTGTAACATTCAGTTGCACTGATTTCCTTACGCTTGTTGTGCTACAGGAGAAGAGAACAAACGCAGTATTTCATCAGCTTTGTCTGTCTGTCAGTGTAACAGCATAGTCCCTCTGCATTCATCCATTCAGTATTCCTTCTCTCCTGTCACGGACGTGCTGCTGCATCACTTCGGACAGCTTACTGCTCATTTTTTCCTTTCATATAAAATGCACTCTTCCCACACAGTCATTAATGCCTACAGGCACTCCATTCATAAATACACACAATAAAGACTTTATCACTTTTTACATTTGAGTATTTTGCATTATGTTTTGTGTATGTAATGTGTAACTAAGTAATTATTTTTTCCTCTGATTTACACATGTACATAAAATTTGTATTGGACGATGAACGTTGCGAAAGACACTGTGGAGAGCAGGACCTCAGGTCACTGTATCCAGTGTTGCAACGCCGATGAAGAACTGAAGTTGGTGCTGCACTGCTGACATGCTGCTTCCTCTATAAGGCTGATGTAGATAAGCTGCGCCACCAAGAGTCAATGTTGGTTGCTTTAGCAAAAGCATTACTGTTGAAAGCTAGTAAGCCGACCAACATCAGTGTTGGACAGGACATTTTCTCAGTGGGCCAACACACACAGGCAACACTATAACTTATATTTTTATTGATAATGATGATGACTAATGATTAATTAAATTAATGGCAATGATAAGATACGACAACATAACTGTAGCGCTAATATAAGCTGGTTCTCAGTCAGTCAGTTAATGCCAAGTAGCATAGCAAAAGCTATTGTTTTGTTGCCTAGCATAGTTCTCTAATGCTGTCGCAACTTTGGCTGACTATTCTAACATTAGCATTGCCTAAGCATTAATATAGGTCCGTATTCCATCATTTTATTGTTAAAATTATTAGACTAAGGGTTCTCTTGTTAAAGATGCACAAAAAGGCTGCAAATGATTGCAATGATAGCAGAGCTTTTTCTTTAACGATTACTTGTCCGTCTACTTGACCATGGATGTTGTGAATTCCACAGCCACATTTGATCACCAGGGAGACAGTCAAGAGCAAGTGAGTACACTGGTCCACTTGCACGGGTACACTTGTCCACAGCACTTACGCTTCAGCTTTGTAGTGATTTGGGGGAATAGTGCAGTGTGCATATTTAGGTGCTTGCAAGGCCTGGAGTCACAGCTCTGACTGTGACTGCAGGTATACTCTGTGTTCAGTGCAAATGTTTTAGGCAGGTGTGCAGAAAATAAACATGTTAAAAGATTAGATTTAATAACAAATAAAATGCAAAGTGACTGAACAGAAGAGAAATTCAAATCAACATTTAGTGTGACCACCCTTTGCCTTATTTGCATTTGCATTATTATTTCCTCTAGGAACATTTAACAAAGCTTTTGAAGGAACTCAGCAAGTAGGTTGGCCCATACATTTTGGAGAACTACCCACAGTTGCTCTGTGGATTTAGGTTATCATGCACATGAGCACAAATAAAGTCCACACAGGATTAGATGCAAGCACATTCTGACACATCTCAGATAATATTTTGAAAAGCTTATTGAGGGGACATGACATCACATAGAAGATATATCACCTGATTGGCTGACTACATTTGTAGTGATACATTTGATACTTTTAGTCACACTCTCTGTGATAAACCAGTGTCACAATTATATGTAGACGAATACGAAGTAATCCATAAATACACTGTGATGCTCATGACACTGTGATGCACACACATCTCTGACATTTCAGTGCTGAGCATTGCTCACAATTTGTACCCATGTCTTGAAACAGTGGTTTTAAAATACAAGTTAGACTGCATTTACAGAAAATGTAATTTGTGTCAAAAATCAGGAAAAAAATGTAAAAAAATCTACAAATACAACTTGACCCTTATACGCAGACATTATTTTGCATTCATTCAAATTCTATTGATAGATCAGGGGGGTTTTTGTGGATTTTGAATCTATTTATGGATAGTGTTTATATTTGTGGATCGTGGGCAATTTGTCGATTTCAAATCTATTTGTAGATCTTGTTTTGTGTGAACAAGTTGTAATATACTGTTGTGACTCAGACTCATTTACTAAATTGACACTGAATTGACAGTGTCCACCTTGTTTTCTCCCCTCCTAGTTTTGTCTCTGTATGTTTGTGTGTGGCGGGCATGGCCCCCTATCCTGGGCATCTTGGGCAAGTTCAATCTCAATCATCAGTTTCCACCGGTGTGTTTTCTTTTTTGCTCCAAGATTCCTATGCTCACGCTCCACTTCCACATTCATCTCCAGCTTTGTCTAGCTGGTGGCCACAACATCTTCTACCTGCCAGCCACCTTACCAACCTGTTGTTTATTATTAAAAGACCTTTAATCTTAAACAACCCCCTGCTGTGTTCTGTGTCTGCTCCTAGGCCCTGCCTTAAAGTGGCCCTATAATGAAAGGCCACTACTCTGTGTGAATGTCAACTATTTCTTCACAAATCAGGAAACTCAGCTACTAATGAAGACCATGTGGGGGGTTGATAGCTCTAGAAAAAGCTAATAGTGGGCATTGAAATGGGATTGTTTTGGTAAACCATGACCACAGTCTTTTCATAACCTCAACCAAGTAGTTTTAAGTTTAACCCAATGGTGGCAGATCAGAAAATAAGCACAAATCATTTTTGGTTAACGGTTATGTGTTTTGGAAGGCAATGATACACAAGTTGTTACAAAAATGATTCCTTTTGCTGTCTTAACCCAAAGATGCCAACTGAAAGACTAAACTGTGATCATTTTCAGTTGCCATCTTAATGCATGTCAGTAAATACTCCATTAGAAACAGATTTCACTGTACACTCCATGGAGTGTATTCTGTTGTCTGCTTTTACCTGATACCTTTGCTTAAGTTGCCTCAGATATGTCAGGAGACACTTGAAGGTGGAGGGAAAGAACACAGGGGGTATTCTGTTGGGAAATGTTGTCTTATGGCTGGAAACAGAGGAGCAATGTAGAAGACATTTCCTGCAGACACGGGTCTGAGTATTCTACTTGAAAGCCGTCGTCAACACAAAAGTCTCAAAAAAAAACGTGACTATGTGAGGCTCAGACTGGAGAGTGGTGTGGAGCAAGTGGTACAAGTAACAGGTAACATCCATGGACAGGGTTTTCAGAACAAAGTATGCCTGCTAATGAGCCCAAAAGCTGTTGTACAAGACAGCGAGTAAATTCTCCAGCTGTATGTGCTGGTACAATAACTGAGCACAGAGTTTGACATATTTGGCCAGCTCCCGCAATCAAGAAGAGTAGGGAATCATTGCTTTACTGTTGATCAAGTAAAGAGTATCCATTTAAGATTATTCATATGGATACAGAAATTGGGGATTGCAGTTAAATTGTACAATCTAGTGTGCACTGGTCTACTCTTGGTCTACTCTTTGTGCATTTTATTTAGAGAGGTAGAAAGGAAGGGTGTGTAGGACAGGGTGGTAATTGCATTTTACTTTCATGGATAAGACCAGAGTTTGTCTTTTTTTTAACACTAACCATGATCTCTTACCGTACCATTCCCTGAGCCAATACATACTGGTGGTATATGGTGTTTCAAAAAGGAAAAAAACACAATCTTCTTCTTACAAATGAAAACCACACTTGCTCAGTTCAAACAGACACAGAGCAACATTAGCATTCATTTGTGTCCAGCCATGCTTCACTATGTTCACCAGCTAGTCGATAGCTTTGCCTATCTGCTGTTTGGTGCTGAGCAGGGCAAGAGCTTTTTTTCACTGTAGAGCAGTTGCCTGCAGCTGGAAACCAGGTGGATAAAAGCAGTGAGACTGAACCAAAACAGTAAAGTTGACTGTTGAGTGACACCTTATACAGTACATTACTCATAGAGCCATATTTACCAAAGGTTTACGAAAGGCAATGTGATCTAACAAGCCTCAAAGCAATTTCATTTGAGTGCAACAGCAGTTTAACACAAGAGGAGCTGCGGCAGTGCAGTAGGAAAAAATGGTGTTTTTTGATAATTAAACCATGTTCTGGTACAACCCCTCAATAAGATTTTGAACCTGAAAACGAGTGTTAATACTGTGTCTTTAACATTCATGCTAACATAAAGCTAATTTGAATTGAATTGAGAAAAGGTTTTTTCTATTTGTGTCAATATTTTTGGCATAACTGAGGAACATCAAATGTGCACACTTTGCCTCTCCAGCCATGTCATATTGGAGCTGTTGGCTGACCTAAGGGCAGATTTGAAGCCAGTTAGAAGGTGTCACACAACTTCCCAAACTTCTTGCAACTCTGCATTTCCTCGCGTCTGGGTCATTCCAGTTTACTGTATCGGTTTTTCAGGTGTGCTGTCCCAAGTACTTAGTGCAATCTTTGGCAGAAAGGGCAGGTACATACAGTTTCCACATACTCAGAATGTACTAGAATGAAACAAACCAAGGTTTTTACGCAGTGGCTGTTTTCCCTCCCAACTTTCCATAGTGGAAACCATTAAAATACGTAAACCCTCATTTAAATACTGCCACTCCATTGTGTTCATACCTGTTGTCACTTATGCAAAAAATTCTTAGTTAATCACCCATAACAGGTAAATGCACATGTGATATTTTAGAATGCACACGCGAGTTAGTGTTTGTAAATCCGGCCCATAGTCATTTTAACCATTGTTCATATAAAAATACTGATTCATGCAGCTTTGACAAAATTGCATCAGAATGATTGACACACAGCACACCTGGGATCAGGTAGCATTTCCAGCAATCAATATCTAATCAATAATATATCCATATCTGGTCAAAAGGGGCCCAGGGATTCTTTTGCCTAACTTGCGTGATTACAACATGACTTTGTTTCATAGATTGCAACTTTCTGTCTGGGAAATGTATTCTACTTTTGGCTGCCATGCCAGCAAGGAAGTAATATCTGTAATATTCTACTATCTGTTGACTTCATATCTTCATGGGCCGCCCCCGCATCTCTGTTCATGTCTTTGTTTATGTAATTTGAGCTGATGGAATGAATGGCCTTGTGTTGCACAGTGACGACGGTTGTGAAAACCTCAGAGAGTATCAGCTCAGAGGTGTTGTTGATTGTTTGTTGACAAATATATGCCAAATAAAAGTTTACAGTGTCCGTTTACTAGTTCAAATGACTGAATGGCTGTTTATCTCAGAACTCACAGTCAGGAAATTACAGCCAGAGAGAACAAGTGGTACCAAATATAGAGGAACGGATGCAGCTTTTGAATTTTGTAATTTCTTCCTGTAATTCTGCCTCCATTCTGATGGTGGCCCACTGCCCAACAGCGTGATTAAACAAGGTTTAAACGTCTGCATCACATTTGTGGAAGTGCAGCATTTGTTTTTTTATGCGTTGTAAGGGGGGAAAAACACACAACAGGCACTGATAGAACCAAACACTTTGCAGAGAAATAGTGCGAAGAAATGAAAACTGCTACCGTGTGTTATCATTATTCATCTGATGATTTAGGGGCCGGGATGTGCTTTCCATTTCCCATGCAGCAAAGGTTGATGGGAAATAAAATCCCATTCATCAATGACACATCTTTATCTGTGATACCTGAGGCAAAGCAAAGAGAGGAAGTCTGTGTGTGTATATGTGTGTGAATAAGTGCACAAACCCCCCCGAATCCACACACACACACTCTGCCTGTGCTCTCAGCCCCCCTATCGCGTGTTAATTTACAGTGCTCTCTTATCTAGGCAGGTGGGTAAAAGCTGGCAGAGCAAGTTCTGGAGCCACACACACACCCGTCCCTTCCCCCTCCATCTTTTCATTCCTCGCTCCTCGTTTATCACATCTGGGCGGCTTGGGAGGGGGTGGAGATAAAAATGAGCCTTGGCAAGAGGCAGTCAGACAGAATGGATAGCTCAGTGCATCGGACACCTAGCCCTGATAGCATTCTCACCTGCTCTGGGGGGGGGTGGGGGTGGACAGTGGGAGGTAGCCTTAGACAGATAATACCGGTTTGCTGATACACTGGAGCTGACATTTTAATAAATAACAATGTGGTCGGTCTCTGATATAATGCAGGTGAATGTCTCCAGATTTCATTATTGATTTCATATCCGTGGTGGAACGGATGAGTACTCACTCTGGTTGCCTTTGTAAAATCTTTGATGTGAACACCATTTTAAAGTGGGATTTTAATGTGATTCCCACTGAGGGAATTGATTTTTTGTTTCCAAGCAGTTGTTACTATAATACGAATTTACCCACAGCGACAATTGCTATATATGTCAGAGGCCACACGCCTCTGGAGCATCTAGGGGTGAGGTGTCTTGCTCAGGAAAACTTCAATGTATGGATGTGTCGCAGTGGGAATCGAACCCAGGTCTCTCCCACCAAAAACATGTTTCTTATCCACTGTATCATCACAACCCCTAATTGTGTCTCCCCTTTTTTTATTGGCTATTTCATTAGTCTAGTTTAGAAAATGAAGTCTCTGTAAGTCTCTGCTCAAGTTCAATCAGGAAGACAATATTTATGCTTCATTGATTCACTCTCTCACACACATTCTCTCTCTTTCTGCTTCTCTGATCAGCTGATTATGTGCATCTACTCTTTGCAACCTCGTCAGCCAATCATCAAACCTTAAATCTGTTCTCCTCTCTGCTGCTGTCACTTCAGTGCAAAATCCTCCAGGTAGTGCTCAAAAGAAGTCCACTCTTTATCACATCCAGATGTTCAGCATTCTCTTCATCCCATCACCACCATCCAAAAATGCCTACACTACCACATAACAGCTTCAACACCCAGTTTAAATGCCATGACGTCACGGTGGGGTCTAATCGCCAAAGACTCCGCACATTTCCCATATTTATTGTAAGTCAATAAAAGATTCGTTGACTCACATTAAGTCTCTCGTGAATGAACTAGAGTTAATGTATTTGGCTGTATTAATTGCCAAAAATGTGTTGGATTCAAATATTGTACATGTACTTACATGCAAAAATAAATAAATAAATAAATAAATAAATAAATAAATAAATAAGGCACTCAATATCCAATGCCCACAGAAAATTTGCTGTGTAATGGTATCTCACTGAACACTGAAGCACAAGTCCGATCATCACAACTGTTTAGTGTTCAAGGTATGTTAAAAGTATTTTTAAGCCACGTATGTTATTATAACCGAATGTAATTTGCTCAGTTGTCATGGAGAGGATTCAGTTGTTATCGTGTGATAAGCAAAGTATGAAATATATGCTGATGTGGGTGAAAGCTGTGGAAAAAATTCCACTGACTGACACTGTGCTATCATTAAATGTAGGGGTGTGAAGAGACCTCGCGCCACGAGATATCACAATGTTAAAATGTTTGAAATAAAGGCTGTCTCACGATGTCAGCGTCACAGGGTGAAATTAGCCAGATGATAGCATATGGCGGTGAGCAGTGTGTGTCATGCACAACACACATGCACTCACCGGTCAGGTCAAGGAACATCTGTGATGGCGTTTTTAACCAAACTCACCAGTGGAGGGCGAGGTTTTTGTTAAGATATGGACTCTAGAGGATATTTGAACTGATTTAAGGACTCGTTCATTTGTGGTTGAACTGTGGGTTTTGTACTGAGCACTGACTGTATAATGCACTTGTTAACTTTGTGTTTCTTGTTGTCAAAGAAACCTGTTTGTCAAGTAAGTTGGAGTGATTGTCATGTACAGAATGTGCATGAAGCAACATTATTATCCCACTGGACTGTACAGGTGTTTGTATCCACCTGATAAAAGTTTAAATAATTCACTCTTCTTCTAGCTTTGGTTTTGACTCCACCAACTCCTCAGACTAAATTAAAGATCATGAGATGTTAATTATATCTAATAACAACTGAACAGTGAACTCCTCCCATACCACAACCCTATCCTAATAAGTAGGAATTCCGAAGTTCTACGTTTGACAGTTCCAAAGGAAGGCTGTCAGATGGCAAGGTAGGCCACCGAAAATATTAAACAACTGAGCCTTCTTTTAGGTGGCTAAAATATATGAACTGCTGACCCTGTCCACAGCAGTACATTGCTTAGCTTTGTGCGCGTACGGCTATCTGCTTCTCCAAACAGTTCCCATAAAAAGAAAGACAAGATAGAAAGCACTAGTTGTTCCACTGGCAAGAACCAAATAACACACCTGCTAATGATGGCACCTGCAAGCCATCCAACACTGTTAGAGATGGTGAGAATTAAGTACAAGAGGATGTGCTGAAGCTGGAGCCAGTGCTACAATCTGAGCAGGTAGATACGTATGTCAAAAGTTATATTGTGTCTAACGGTCCATGCAAATGTGATATGATATAGGTAAAACTTATTTATTTATTTATTTTTCTAATATTCAACTTACACACTTTTATTTTGCATTTATAAGGCCTATGCATACAACAATGGTTTTATATTTGTCAGGGTGCACTGTCACTGAAAATGTTTTCATCTGAGTCATTGTGCACCATTATTATGATTATTATTAATATTAATAATAATATTGTTATTGTTACTACGAGTGCAGTGCCCTTTCACAGGGGCCGATGTGACTCCTCCCAGCGTAGTTTGTTCAAAATGTGCGTCTCATTATTGGCTTTACCTACAGCAGTGGTCAGCGAGAGGCAGCTCGCTGGCCAAATAAAAAAACATTTAATATTTCAATAGAGGCTGGTGTTGAATTAGATCTCTGTCATGACAGTAACAGTACTCACATAATCACTTCCTCTTAAGTGATTGTGTCTACAAAATAAAATGTTTTATTTCGAGTGCAATTAAGAGCTTTTACTTTGAAAAGTTCTGAAAGACATTCAGGAGTCTTTGGATTGCTTAACACACCTTTGAAATAGTCATCAGGAAACGTGAGATTTGATTCCCCTGAATGGGAAGCACAGGACTTTGCTCTGCCTGGAGCTGCTGGGGAAATGAAAAGAAGCATCCATAGGTTGATGGATGTGGACCAATCGCTGGGATGCACACACTCCAGCACATGGTTCATTGTGAGCATGTGAAAACGTCACTTCATAGTTAATTTGTTGAAGAGGGTAAAAATAAATATTTGCGCAAGGTGAGACGAAAGACACAATACTCCGATAGTAAGGCCTGTGCGCTATTGACCGGTAACCGGGCACTCAACAGTTATTTTTAAGTTATTATTTGTGTTTTGGCCTTAAACTAGACATTTAGCGCTTCCTTAGACAACTACGTTTCAACACATTAGTTTCTAACATTTACTGTATCAAACCTGCGTGATGCCTCTGAACATGTCATGTGTTCACATTGCACCAAACACAACTCTGCACTCCCCGGGGTCCGCAGCAACACACCCGCCAGCTTTGAAGTCGAATGGATGAACAGTTCTTGAAATAATCGAAATACAAACCCACAGACAGCCACACACCTACAAGCACAGATTCCTTCCTTTATTAGAGAGATGTGACTTGCCTACTCATCCATCTTTGTGTCATCAATCTCATTTTTTTTGCAGACCATTCAACTAACATCACGCATCAACATCTAACATCAATTAACAACAATTATTACACTTTTCTTCTTATAATCAAGGCCCCAGGTGAAAGGATCTTGTAGCAGGATTACTTCAATAATGTACACATACATATTTTTTTGTGTCTCACCCAAGCTACCCCATTTGTTCCAGAGGGGACTTCCTGTAATTTCTCAATCCTTCCAGCAATGTCAGCAATCAACAACTTAAAGCCAGCCTTTAAGTTTAAACCCCAGATTTGATTCACAGATGCATGGTCCCAACAGCCACTAAGTTTGTATGTACCCTATAATTTATTTATTATACTCACGGGGTCAGCTGAGGTGATTACATTACTTGAAGAGAGCTAGATAGGTGTTTCTAGTTTTGAAAATGTATTTTAATGGCTTGCATAAAATTCTCAAAAATGCAGGATTAAAGACCCAGAGCCGGGGAATGGGCTGATTATGCTAGCCTCTAAACAAAGACAGCTGGCTTGACAATGCAGAATCGAACACACAATGTCCTGGTTGAGAATACCCTACGGGGGGAATTCATACATGTTTGATTTTCAATGCAAATCATACAACAGTTGAATGAGAATGTACAGGACACAGTGTGTGCATGCACACACAGGATGAGTCACACTCTAGCTGAAAATGTGTGCTGTGCTGCCTGGCAGTGTTGTGCTTGGCATATTAACCAGAGCATTACTGTTTAAAACAGCAGGTAGGGGAGCAGCAGGTCCCTACTTCATCATGCTATTCAAGGGCCCTATTAGGCTACAATTACTATATAGCAAGGCTTGTAAATCATACATCATTCATGTGGAGCACTCGGAGATAGCACAAGAACTCTCCAACACTGTGAGCTGCTGAGAGGTACCGGGTCGAGAGAAATAGAAATTAAATGGAAAGGCTAGGGTAGGGATTTAAAGGAAAAGGAAAGAAAGGGCACAGGGCAGATGGTCAGAAAATTATCTGAGATTTAATTAGGCTTCCCAGAGGATGAACCCTATCCATTTTGCATGAGCTTTCATCTAGTGCCACACTCAAGACAAAATGTGAACTACATAAGGCATCCCCCATGGCTGAAGAACAGAATGCAATCGTGCCCCTACAAAGATAAACATTTCTTAGAGATAGAGTCTACAGCCAAGATAACAGGTCTGTGAGGCTGTGCTTAAGCACAGTGATGCTTTAAGGGGATAATGGAAACATGGCAACATGCTAATGTCATGGTAAAGTAGCTAAGCTAGAGGAAAAGTCAGTGGATTGCAGATATCTATACAAAATTTCAATGCAATCCGTTCCAATATTTGTCATTAAATTTCGGTCACCATAGTGGTGGACCAACCATCTAAGTTTGCTTTCACGCCTGTATCATTTAGTTTGGTTGAATCACACTAGAGTTTGTTTTCCCCCTTGGTGCAGTTTGTTTGGGTAGGTGCAGCAATCAAATTCATGTGCACACCAAAAGCGTACCGAGATCCTCCTTGAAGATGTGATCTGAGCATTATTTCCAAAACTAAACCACTAATAAATCCATCTGCTGACCGCGAAATGCGTTGATCTGTAAGCCATGTATAGATTAGGAAAAGTCATTTAGTAACGTATACTTGCCATACTTGTCTTGGTTTGTTTGTAAAACTGCAGTGTGAACATGAACTGGACCAGAACTAAAATGCAACAGTCTATCATTTTTTTAAAACTTTGTCTGGACCAAATGAACTGAACTATAGGTGTGAAAGCACCCCAAGTGACAGTGGTATCCCTTGAGCTAACATGGCTTCAGCTGAACTTTGTGCTAAATACTGTATGTGTAGGAAATATGATGATGGTAAAAGAAATGAAATATTCCACACAGAACTGATGTCCTCTCGCTCTGTGGGGTACAAAAACTACCCCCAAACATTCTGTCTTGCTTTTGGCCAATGTATTTTTATTAGGTTTTGAAACATACACATTGCACAACAGACAGGAATGATTAGGGAATTGCAACAACAGAAATACAGACAAATAAGAACAGTAAAAATGATCATTAAAGAAGGTTAAAAATAAATAATAGGGGAAAAAATTATTTAAAAAATTTGATGACAAATGCATCCTGACTGAAAACATCCCTATCAGACATGGGATGTGCACGGCCCAGGGCCGGAGGGCTCTGCAGTGGGTGATTAAAACTGCTCAGAAGATTATTGGTACCCATCTCCTGAGCATCAGTGATATCAGTGAGGTGAGGTGCCTACAGGGCCCAAAGGATACTAAAGGTCAGTACCCACGCAGCCACAGCCTGCTGACCCTGCTGCCTTCTGGGAAGAGATATAGAAGTTTCTGCTGCCAAACCACCAGACTGCAGAGCAGCTTTTCCCCCCAAGCTATTAGACTTTTAAAGTCTAAGGTTAGCATGCTGTATATAGCTGCTAGTCAGTATCAAGGACTGCACTCCCTTTCACTCACTCTTTCACATGGGGCAGCAGTTCTGATTAAACAACCCATGAGAGTCTCAACCCATTACATAAATGTAACATTTGATTTTGAGAAAATAAAACTTTGTTCAGAAGATTTCTTGAAGTTTTGAGTGGCTTATTTCCACACATTCTGACCAGATGCCCCCATTATGAAAGTAAAATGCAATTTAACCTCCTACTTGGAGATCTTGGATGTTTGTGTGTTAGGGTCTCAATAAACCGACATCTATCTCACGACCTGCTAACTGTCTTCAAAATATGTTTTCGTTTTGGGTTGCTGCCTTAAAATCACATTGCTTTCAGGGTCTATATTCACTTTATTTATTTTGGATCAGCACACTTCTGGTCAAGCGCTTGTTCCTGCGACAGGGAACTGGACCAAAATTGATAGGATTTACTTGCATGGAGCTGCTAATACCATTACATGAATAACATTCCAAACTTTAAAAACAATAAAATGCCATGCTTGCTGGATGTTGGATGTTTACTAAATGTAGCATATAGGTAGGTACAGGTAATGCTATCATGTCAGCATTCTAAATCAGTATAAAACACCACAACCGAAATTACACAAAATACCAACATCTAATGTAGTCTGTATCCCACGTCAGATGTTAGCACTCTTTTGGACGTTGGATATTGGTTATCCAACATTGCAACCTATATCTAATGTCCGTGGACGTTGGTGCCAAGCTGGGCATGGTTATCTAAGACCAAGATATTAACCGGGCATGATATTGTGCCTATCAAGAGTAGGAAAATCAAACAAATTTGGATGAAATTAAGACAAAGAAAACCAAAATATGATAGTAATGAAGATGAAAAGAACAGTTACCCCTCAGCACCAGCCCAAACGAAGTGCATAAACCCCAGGGCGAAATGGCCCTAATTTGGGTGTCTAACTAAACCTGAGCTGACCCAAAGCTCAGCAGGCAACACGAGTATTCAAATAAGCAAGAAGTGCAAAATCATTGGTTGCAAAAGCAGTGTGATAACTTAGGGCCTGTGTCCACAAAAGCGTTTTTTTTCCAGCTGAAAACGCCAGCTGCTCTTCTGAAAACACCCAGCAGGGAGCGCTAGTGGGCATTTTTGAGGCGCAGCATTTTTTCCGACTGCTTTGGTTGCTATGATACATTTGTTTACTGGATGTAAAAATGTCAACACAGAGTAGAGTAGCCTACTCTGGCCCTTGCTCTGTGTGAAGCGAAGGCTGAAGCAGGTAGAGAGAGAGGACCGACTCGCCCTATGTGGGGTCATAAGATTGTGTGGGAGAGGAAACATCTCGGCGAGTACCACCGTTTAGTCCAAGAGCTGAGGAGGCCCGGTTCCAGGATAGTAACCGTTGCTATGGTGTAGTAT
>JAPMOB010227874.1:0-13032 GCA_029875015.1 Lepomis gibbosus
CGCTTTGCCAGAGTAGTGTTTGCTTTTGTTTGGAGGTGAACTCACCCTGCAACAATCTGAATTCTTCTAGTTTCAGTTTTCATTGTCCCTTGAGCTAATTAGTTGCTTACATAACGTGATTGTTATGATGTCACTTGCATATTGTGAATGACATTCATGTTGAAAAAAGCAACAGATTTTAATTAGCAAATTCCTGTTTTGAGTTTTCAAACTGAATGCTGATCATGATAGGGAGTCGAAAGGGGCATAATTGACTCACATGGAAGTAATGACATTGGCAGTGATTTGTGTTCCTGTTCAGCTCAGTTGAAAAGAGCAAAGATTGTATTCATAAGTGCTAAAATGGTAAGAAGTCAGCGTATTGTGAAGGGATTTGGAAGTCCAGAACAAATCTACACAAGTGGTAAATAATATAGTCTAAGCCTTGTGTTGGGGCGTCAGTAAGCTCTGCTAACCAAATGCGATGCCACATGGCAGAGCACAAAAGAGCACCGACGCCCCCTGTACCAGGGGCAGCATGTGATTTTCACGCAAAATGCAAATGGGAAACTACTATTGCATCACCCTATCCATGCTACACACCTCTGTGAAGCTAGGAGGCTCAGCTATAAGCTCCAAACAACCATTTCTATCAATACCAAACACACATCAATCACCAAGCATCTAAATGAACCCATATCACAACATAAATCTCTCTCTGAACACTGTACATGGCTGCAGTTATTGCCATCCAGATATCTCTCATCTCATCCTATGCTGCAGTCTGACCACTTTAAAGAAAGCTCAGCTCCAGCTCTGATCAACTGTGTCACTCAAATCACAGAATTAGCCAGATAATAATAACAACAAACGCACCAATATACATTTACAGATACAACCGCTAACTTACTTTTGCTGTATTCGCTGCTGTCTGTCCAAAAACAGCTGTTTTCTGTGTTTCGTTTCTCTCGTCAAAATGAAGGAGAGAGTTGCTTCAGAACAGACGGTCTTTATCGTCGTCTACAGGCCGACCCGTAGGAGCTACACAGACATCCAATATATCAAACGATTCATCTGCTCAAGACCTCACTTACAACCCTGAAGGGTCTTCGCTCGAGTTGTGGACATGTGGGTGCATTTGGTCATATGTAGATCAATATGCACTGTTTTTCTCAAGATTTCAATGTTTTGGAATCTTTATGTTATTTGGAGCGTAGTTGTATGGACAGAAATAGTGTTTTGAAGTAACCTCCTATACATATAAAAAGTAAATATGGCCAAAACATGGACAATCACCTGGTATATTTTTGAAAAATTTTGTAATAACTGTATACTAGTTTCCTTTCATCAAATGTACCATCACAGTATTCCAGGTGTATTAGAAGATATTCTGTAGCAATATAATCTACAGAATGATGGTTTTGATAGTGATCTTGCTATTACAATATAGATTTTATACCAGGCGAGGATATTTTCCTTTATGGAATCTCCATTTACTCTTTAATAGAAAAAAATAAATAGGTCATTCATTCATATTCCTTTGTGTTTGACCTGTCAAAGGAGACCAGAATTATGCATCTAGGCCTAATGGTTGAGGAGTTATTAATGATTCATTTTGGGTATGTTTGTTTAGGTGTTTTTTTAGGTGTCTGTTTCCAACAGGTTAATAAATCATCTGCCTGCTTCATCTGTATTTTGGTCCAATCCTGCATTCCCTGAACCGTGACAATTAGAGAAGAGAGAGGAGAATAGGAAGTGCACTACACACACTGTATTGATTCTGCTACTTCTTTCCATGTAACATCTACAGTTTCTTAATGAGTCCTTGAATAAGCTTCTTATCCCACTACCGGTAAAACCAGGAGTATATCACTAATAGTGAATTATATACATATAGACCTAATTCTATCTTATTATTATGAGACACTGCAGGTTTCCAACTGGCTTATTGAGGTTAAATCTCTAAATGTATACATTATGTGTCCATGTGTTAAGTGCAGTCAGTACAGAAAAATCTCCTAGTGTGGTGCTATTCACCATCATCCCACCATAATAGCTTTTTATGTTTCTCGTGTCTTTATGTCATGATTTCATAGGCGATTTCAGTCATCACCTACGGTGCTGCCTTACTCCTCATCTCTGCTGTATTGTATGGGTTAATTACATTTAATGTAAAATGTGACATCAGTCTGAGCTCACCTAAATCATGAGAACACCGACATACAACTAGCAGAAGACTGTGTGTGTGTGTGTTTTGCCGTGACGTCAGAGGTTTTGTTTCATCTCATGTCTCCCAGCTTTCATCCTGGACTGTATCTTCATTCATTCATTCAGCTTATATGTTCTCAGTGCACTAAAGCAGACCAGATCATGAGCTACTCATTATTACTGCAACAAATCAGTAACCTCCTTTCCTTTACTCTGTGTAATGTACAGCCACTGAATCTCACTTATGTAATGCACTAACAATGTGAAACACTGGGTATTTGCTGTTAATGTGGAGATTTTGACAATGTCAGTGTGTTACAATGAATAAGAAAGCCACTAAGCAAAAGCACTGAGAAAATTAGTTTATTGCAGTTATTCCCTGATTGTATTAATTATGTGTCATTGATGGCCTTAAACAGATTCAGACTTTACTAAACTGGATTAAAATAAGAGAGTATTAATATCCTGGTGCTGACATACCTTGCAAGTATTTTTATTTTTATGTATGTCCACCTATGTGTGTAATGTCTATACTGTATGTTGGGTCATTTCAACATTCAAATGCTGACACATACAGCCTTAGTGAACGATTTTGATGATTCATAAAGTGTTGACTTACCAAACATACTTTAAATAATTAAATGTCATTCATTTATGTTTTAGCACTTGAAGCGGGCAACACTGACATACTGCTTTTAGAACATAATGGTTTGGTGATAATCATAATTGTGTTGCCTACATTTGGCCATTCATTATTTGTTTAAAAATACCAGGAGAGTGCAGAAACATGTAATTTTCCTAAATTCTACCAAAATCCATTACTAGCGTACAATTTGTTGCAAATGGCACAAATGCGTGATGGGACAGAATGGTGAGACATGTCAAAAAAGAAGCAGTGCGCAAACAATGTTTAAGGGATTTTGAAAATAGGCCAAGATAAAATTAAGCTGCCACAAACTAGTAAATATTAGTTCAGGATGGCGGTATAAAGTTTTAAATCTAGAAAAATAGCTAATAGAGTGAAATGAATGTCCAAGACTCAGTTGAGAAGACGTCAAGAGAGAAGCAGCAGAAATCAGAGTCAACAAGGTAAAGAGGGGATTGGATGGATCTGCGTTAGGTGCAAATACGTTTTCTAAGAAAAAAGGTGTGCTGGTATAAGTTGTATGAAATTAAATTTCCAAGAATGAGAAGGTTCTAATCACGTTTAGAAAGGGAGTACAGAAAGAACAGAGGATGTGAGGGAGGGTAGATGGAGAATAATGCAGTGAAAAACAGGAATAGTGGGAAAAGGAACAGTTTAGACATGTCCATAAACATGTCCTTAATACATCAAATGATGACAAATTGAATAATATGACATAATTTGATAATATGTATTTTAGTGGTCAAATTGTAATTGGATATTCCTAAACTTCTGATCTAGTGACTGTAATGTGTATAATCTGGCATCTCATGTGTTCATGTGAATTGAATGATGTGCATGTGGGGAACAGCATGCAGTTGCACCTTACCTGTAAATAAACCTTTATACTGTTCATGCCTGCAAAAAGGTATCGCTCCGACAGTACAGTACAAAACCATGAGCCTCTATGTGAAGCTTGTCAGTGTGTGTACCCTGTTTTTTTTACCCCTGTTCGCAGCAAGAGGAAGTGTAAGATGTTACTTTGGGAAAATTTCAGTGTACTGATGCCAGCATGAACTTGAACTTGCTAATTAGTCATAGCAGACAGAGAGTTGCAGTTGTGTGTCCATATTTTCCACACGCTGAAACATTCATCAAGATCAAGCTACACTACATGACCAAAGAAATGTAGCCCTGGAATGTATGCATACTTAGTGTACTTTTGTACAAACTCTGGCTGTTGTATGGTTTATGAGGTCCCCTTTGCGCCAGTTAAGGGAAAATGTATGCTGTTACAGAATTATATTTTAGACAATACAAATGGTTTTGCAGGAGGCCCTTTTCCATTTTAACATGACAAGCAGATCCATAATTAAATGTTCATAATTATGTTTATGTCTGTCAATCGGGTGTATGATTCATGTGTTTAGAACCACACCGGACTTAAATCATGCAGCTTGGACACAAAGGCACAATCTTGAAGGTCCATATGGCAGCCTCAACCTGATCCCAATGCAGTTCTATACCATGTTCCACATGGTTTCTTTTTCTCTCCTTCTTAATTTTTGGACTCATTATTATTATACTCTTTAATTAATGTGTCTTCTCTAACTGTGAACAGCAAATACACCAGACCACACATCCCTGGGCTTTGTGGTGCAGCACCAGCTGAGCTCTGATGACACTATGCAGATCAACTCTAAAAAAAAGGCAAAACCAGTCTCTTTTGTGCGCCAAAAAAAGCCATGTTTTGGGATGTAACACTGGACAGACATCGTAACAGCTCGGAAAAACAGTTTGCCACAGTTCTTGGAAGTACACTATGGAATATTTATTTCCTCAGTATTAAACATGAAGTACACGTGTTCTACAGGAGTAAGGTGGCTGTGGAGAACAAAAGGCGGATTATCAGCAGTCGTCAAGTCGTAAAAAAGTATAAAACCTGGCAGACAAGTTTTGAAATTAATGATGGCACTGCTTTTGTTTAATTTTTGGGAACACAGTTTTGACTGTTATAATTTCCTTGAAAATACCTTTGTACCTTTATTTTTGGGGTGTTGAGTAGTTTGTAGGTTCTCCCCCTTTTCATTTAGATGTCCCCATTGTTTGCTTCCTCTGCTGTTACACTGCAGGGCAGACCCATGTGGAGACAAGCTGAGTGTGTGATGGATCAAAGGATTCATTCATCAGTCATCATTCACACATACTCTCTGTTCCACATATGTTCCTTAAATGTACCCTTTTGTTTTGTTGACTACTACTTCATTTTAAAGCCAACTGCTGCATTTACAAAAATAATAACTGCAAAATAAACCATTATTCTTCAAATCATTTTTTCTTCTTCCCTGATCTTATTAAACATGTAGAAAAGTATTGAAGTAGTAACCTTTCCCTTTGCCACAAACTAGGTTTGCACATTTCATGATGATTACCAAAAAATAGCAGAAGCAAAATTTTTGAGTGTAACCCTTTGATTAGAAAACTGACTAATCGATACCTGCTGTTTCTCTGCTGAAGCTTTAGTTCCAATTTGAGCAGCACGTCTTGTCCTGAACATTTCAGGAGGTTGAGTGAATAGATGCTTTTCTGTCCTGGCTGAAGGTGGAGGAGAAACTGGTGTTCAGTCCTTCAACTTTTTTCTGCAGCCAAATTGTCTTTTCTTTTACCAGGAATAAGCGCTATTACAAAACTAGACACATTATCAGTCACATTATAAGGTAACTCTTTCATAATACAGAACCAACCACTAGACGTTGTTGTCATTTTTTTAAAGAAAGGCCATTCATTAAAATAATGTATCCTTCTTTATGAAGATCACTTTTAATATATTTGAGTCATGGATAGATCCAAGGCTTTTCTGACTGATACAGGATTTGTTTCGTTTATGATGACAAAGAAAAAATAGGGAAGCATTTTGGTCTATTTTGTGTTTGTAGTGAGTGGGCATTTAATTACAATGTGTATGCTGCTGATAATATTTCAAATTCATACTGTGTATTGTTTTATTGTGCTTAAGTATGTTTTATGTGCAGTTTCCAAAGCATGTGTGTACTATTAATTTAACTGGTGTTTTATTTACATGATAATAGGAGGTTGCTGTAGTGCTTATTCCCTGCGGACAACTGGAAGAGTATCTGTTGCACTGGTGACAAATAATGGGGATCTAAATAAATAAAAAATAAATCTAAATAAACTTACTTTGTTTGGAAGTCCCTGAGACCCCAAACTGAACATAGCTTTAAAAGTAGATAAAATAGTTTTTCACACTTTAAAATTAGGGATGCATCACCTATAATTCATGTCATGTTAATGTTCAGTCTGTGGGAGCAGAGCTGGATTAATGTGTTGTCCTGGTGTTTGCTGTCACCCTGTGGTGACTCTAAAGAAGTGCATGCGGTTGCCGTTTACCTCTTCGTGTGGTGTTAGGAGTGTTAGGAAATTCAAAACTGCTGTTGAAATCTGTGGTGTGGCTTTTGAGGGATTGTCTTTCCCATATGAAGGTCCCACTGCAGTTGAGGCCTTAGCCAATGGCTATTCCTCCCTGACCCTGAAATGTTAAGACGTCGAGATCAGGTTATGAGTTTACCTGTGAATACACAATGGTTAACATCCTGATTTATTAAAAAAGGTTGATGGGTTCTCCACAGGATCAGTTTTGTAATTAGGAAAAGACTTGTCTCTTCTCATCTTGTTCTCAGTTTTGCCTCAGGGCTTGGCTACGGTAGCCTAACCCTAAGCGTAGCTGTCTGTAGGCACCCAGAGCTCTAACGTGACCGGACAAATAATGACGATGTTTGGAGAAAAGCAAGCAAGCTGAACTACCTGATAAGTTCTGAAAACTTGTGCCTGATTATGTGTAATATGTGTACTCGATTCCACCTATCAGTTGTAACTTACTATGAAGTTAACAAATAAATCAAATCAGAATTCAAACACATTGGATAAAGCAGCACCAGTGTTTTTCACGAAGAAGCTAGTATTTGATGGCAGATATAGGCCTACTACAGGTCATTTAGTCACAAATGTAGTTTGTAATACCTGCCACGGTTAGTGTATAACCATTTATGGGCAACAATGAAATCATTACAGAGTTTCCTTTAGGTTGAGTATTACTTGCAGCTATTTGAAAGTTGGCCCCAAACCAGCTTTGTATTTACAAGCTCTCCTCTAACAAGAGAAGTAAATTATCCAACCTGTACAATTTTGTATTGGCAAACAAACAACATTTCTATGCCACTATTTCTCAAATGCAGTATTCATTTAACAGTACATTTTAATAATCTAGTATGTTGTCATATGTGCAAAGATAACAACATTATGGATGGCTTTATCCGCTCTGTTCTTATAGGGGATGTCCAATACCATGGCTTTGTGAATGGGCTGAAAACACCTTGTGCCAAGTTTACAGTACCTGCCATAAACATTGCATAATGGGGGATGAGCATTAGTCTGTAAATTTGGAAGAATTTGGCTATAGCCTGTCTGTTAATGATGAACTGTCCTGGGTATTTTACTATGTCTCTTATATAGCATTAATACCACTTAGTAAAGGCAGCACCAAAATATTTAGCACGCCTGAACAAATTGGTACAAAATTAAGTCGAGGTATGACACTCAGATTCAGCAATGAGAAATAAGGAATATTTATACTAAATAACTGAATTTAACTTGATAGACAAGCTTAATTTGTGTGAACAAAGGAGACACACCACCAACATTAACTTATGAAACTAACACAGCAGAGCTCAGATTGATGTAAAACGGAAATATCTGTAACCATTCAAATTCTTTCTATATTGATGAGGGACTTTATTTCTAACCTAACCTTCCCTAATTACCTTAAAACTGTGGCAATAACCCCAAGGTTGGGAAGGGAAGGTTAAGATTCACCTCCTCATTGCACCCTCAGATTTTCTTGGGGTGATTATCATGTGGTGGCTCGCCTTGACCGTTATCTTTCTCTCTCTCTCTCTCTCTCTGCAGGCGGCAGGATGATGAGATTTTCTCTCAGCACTCTCTGTCAGATCATAGGCAGATTTTATTTACCTTTGGACAGAGCCAGGCTAGCTGTTTCCACCAGCTTCCGGTCATTGTGCTGAGCTAAGCCAACTAGCTGTCAAACTATTCATTTAAGGACAGGGGAACCACGAGTGCACAAAAAACACATTATCCACAGTACTAATCAGATAAATGAACAATCTCTCAACACCATTAAAAGTAATGAAGCCTACTGCTTGAATACTGTTTTAGCAGTGTGGCATCACGTGCAAAGGTGGACAGATATTCCACAAGGGGACAAGTTCTTTCTTTAAAACTGCCTCCATGACTTGGAGCTTCTATGGATGGTATTGGGGCTGATCATAGACTGAGGATACCTCTATGTAATACCGCAGTTGTGTGGATGAAAAGACAAGAAAAGACCATGTCTTGACACTGTGCATGAATGAGCAGGATAAAACTTTATTAATCAATAAAACTTTGCTCTTTGACAAAGCGATACCTCATAGTTCTTTTACATAAATAAATTGTGTTTACATCATCTGTAATACCACTGTTATCATTACTGTACAAACAGACAAAGAATAATCCTGTTACATAGTCAGATTTATCGGAAATTCATTTACATCTTTCCATGTAAGCTTTGTGTGTGTGTGCGTGTGTGTGTGTGGCTGCAAAGTATCTGTAACCACTGAAGCTGTAAGGGTTTTTACAAGTCCATGCAAAGCCTGTAGCAACAGAGAAGTGGTTAGTATTGCTATCATAATTTTGTGAACATAAGTGAAATGATTGGTGTGATGTCTTTTATGGGGCGATGGGAATAAGTCAGTTCAATACAAGTACAACTAGAGTGGACACATGTTTTCAATGATTTAGCACAGCAGTTCATCAAGCTGCAGAACTGGACATGTTTCTGAGCTATTTCAATGAAACAATGAAATAGATTCAAATAGTATCCCACCTGCAAACAAGTAATATATGTTCAGAGGTAATTTCTTTAAAAACCTCTTTTAGTGAGATGGACAGTGAGGGTTGAAAAGTGTCATGGGGCAGAGGGAAAAAACACATTATAGATGAATGAACTGCAACTCTGGTGATCATAAAATTCCAGCTAACATATTTATTATTTTTGATATTCAGCTGTTGCACTTACCCAGCGATTTAGAGTGAGAGCAACAGCTTCAAAGAGCACTCATTACTACGGAGTGTTAAGGGGGACAGGGCCACAGTCACGGCACCTGGCCTAAATTTTCTGCAGCATGAATGTGCACGAGAGAAGTGGCATGAAAATAACACTAAAGTGCAACGAAGAGAGGTAGAAAGGATTTTGTTGCCAAGATCAAAATGGTTTCCAGTTTAACCAAACACAACATAGTTAACCATATCAGCCACAAAGCTAATGAAGCATACCGTTACTAAGACTGAGTTATCATGAGCTTGTTCTGTGCCTTATGTGGTGGTCATTAGCGTGTAAACACTGTGCTTTGCTAGTTAAAGTGATTGTAAAGATTGTCTTCTATGCATAAGAGAAAGGGGGTGAGGGGGCATTACAAATCAGTGTGCTGTTGGTGAGTTGAAGTAGTGTGAGCTCATCCACGCCTTCATTTTATAACTAATACTTATTCTTCACACAAAGGAACTAAAGATAATACCAATACATTTGCACCTTGTCCAATGTGTCGACTCTGAGTCAATAATTACAGTGTAGAGTGGATGTACTGTAGGACCCTTCAGAATCACTGTCCAAGGCTTTGTAACTGTCTTCAGCCTGGGATAAATTTAGACTCTCTCCCTTGGATCCAGTGTGCTGAATACTAATTAAACTTCCTGTCGTGTGGCCACTGACCACAAGGGGGCTCACAAGCACTTTGGATCCACATTCACTGGAAGACTCTGGCCCACAAACTAATTTGAACAGTACGGAGGTTAGTGAGCTTGTTCATCTGTTTGTGCCTAACAACACATCTATGAATTATTTATAGCATTTCACTTCTAGTTTAATTAATCTCAGCAGAATTTGTATAAAATCGATCTAATTAAACTCAGTTTCACAAATCTAATTTTGAGGTGCTGCTGAACCTCCAAGTATCCTGCAAGAGGATGACAGCGAAGGTATTCCTCACACTCTCATCCACACCATTCATCATTGTTTCCACAAATTTGTGCCAGTGGGTAAATTGAGGCTGTGGTCAGTTGCAAATCCTGTGTCGACATTTGCTTAATATGTATAATCTTGGCAATGAGTTCTTCTTTTGACAGCTTCTGTGCTTCAGTGATGAAGGGGCCTTGGACAGTGCTGTCAGACACCTACATCCAATCTGAGATTTTCATGTACAGTGCTAAAACTTACAGTAATACTTGTCATTTCATTTCACCAATAATCTACAGCAATATGTAAAACAACATTTACAGTAAAAGCACTATAGAGTAAACATTTTTAACTATATGCAACATTGATCATCCCGTACTTGAACTATATGCTGTCTACTCCAAAAAGCCTGTTATGTCGGCCATAAAGTACAATGACTATATAGTTACTTTTTGTACTGATGCACCCAAACAGTGTAATAAACATATTTACAGGCCGTGTGGTTTGTATTTACATTGCATTCTTTGCACATAATAATGAACAATAACGATGGAAACATGCACAATGAATGGATAACAAGCAGCTAAGCAGACACAGGATGAAACACAGCCTCTGCAAAACGATGCAATGAAAATGATATTCCCACAGGCTGCTTTTTCTGTCATTACGCTTAGTTTCACCTTTGTCTTATCCAACTTTTTAATAAAAGTAAATCTTGATAAATAACATGATTATAGCTATTGGTACAGGAAACCTTCCTGCAGAGTTTAGTGCTTTTACATCTATTAAATATTTAAGTCTGAAAAGGGGTTAAGCCGGGTAAAACTTTACTTTCCAAATTTCAAGTAAAAAACAAAAGATTCTGTGAATGTAGACAAATCAAAAGTTATGTACAAGATATGGCAATGTAACATATGTGAGAGCAGTTAAGACAAAATGGGCTAAACACCCTCAAATCATTTCTTAGTTTTTAGCTACCCATTGTGTCTAAAAGGGCACTGTGCTAAACTGTCAGCAGCAAACATCAGTGCATGAAGGACGGTTTGCTGATTTGTGCTTGGATACATTACATACAGTACAATAGGCTACACAATGCATTATAAACTGGTCAAATGACTTGTGCACTTAGGTTTATAGCCATTGTATGGCAAATGTTTGTCCTTAGTGTCTCCTGTCCTCTTTACTGCTGTTTGCTTTTAGTTGTAGAGTTTCTAGATGGAGGGCCGACCTCACCGTGTTCGCTGATGCTTTTCACCTTTAGGAGAAAGGAGTGTTTGCTGACTCAGTACTGCTCATGAGCTCTCTGTCTGAGTCCTTGTTTCTCTGCTTTCTACTCTGTATAGTGGCTGCTGCTGTTGAAGGGAGGAGGCTAGTGACACAGACTCCTCTCTGTCTGTATTAGGAAAGGAACAGGTGTGCTTGTATAAATTAATAACTATTTAAAAAACAACCTAAAAAGTAGTAGGCAGCCCTCAGCTCCATATGAAGTTTGGATTGTTAATTGAGATACAATAGGGAGACACATTTTAAACCATTTGTGGGAATTGTTAGGTCTGAAAATAATATTACAAAGAGTACGGCCTAGATGTGCTCTATATGAAAAGTGCAATGAGATCTTTTTTGTTATGAATTACATAAATAAATAATTCAATACATGTTGATCCCCATTATGCCCACCACAACAATAGCTGAACCCACAAGGACAAGTGATTATATTGTAGTCTGTGATGATATGAATGTCATCTAAGCAGCAACTACAGCATGTCTAGGTTCAATCCAAAGCTCCAGTTGGTAGACAGGAGTCTCAGTTCTTGAGCCTTTTTCTTGTTCTAGCTGTAATTTTTCAAACTGGTGGTTTCATGGACAAACAAGAAGAGAAGTGTTTCCTTTCCAGGAGGTGGTCTTTAATCATGTCCTTTCCCCTCAAAGTCTGTCAGATGTCTGCGTTTGTGTGTGCATGCATGTGTGTTTGTTTATGTCTGAATGTACTATGTACAGTATATACAGCATGTGTGTATATATATTAATGTGTGTAAGAACATGGGTGTGTAGAGTCTGTATGTACTGAATGTGCAGGGGTACTGTATATTAAAGTGTGGACTAAAGACAGAGAGAAGAGGGCGGAGGGCAGGAGGCAGCCAGGTGTTTGTCGGTGTGTCTGTGTGTTTGTGTGTGTGTGTGTGAACTTGCTCGTCTGGTCAACACACAGGTGTCTCACTCAAAGCGTTCGTAGTTCCTCGTCTGTCTCACACGGGGCACCATGTCCCTCAGAAGTCTGTGGGGACAGAAACAAGGTCTCATTGGAAAGAATGTAAATGTCCAAGGAACTCAACAGCCCAACTGCTATTAGATCTGTCAAGTTGACATGCGAACCTGGCATTGACAGAACATGGATGGCAGAAAATATGAAATATTTGATATGAAGAAGTGCTGTTGGTTCTCTTACTTGACACCATATGCCAAAATGATGAATCCAATGAGAACTCCAATGGTGCCATCCAGAAACCACACGTCAGTGTGGTGCTTGAAGACTTCGGCGCTGATCAGAATAGAAAATCCCATAATGGCACCGACCAAAGAGTTAAAGCCTGAAAAATACAAACATGGAGAAAATGTCATGTCTGTTTATGCATTGTATGTATAAGTAATCAAGTAGTTTAACCTTAGTGCTGGTCAAGAATTTTTAATCGCGATTAATCGCATTGTTACGCAAAAACTTGTATAGTGAATTAGCGTATTGGGCACTTTTAATTTAAATGTACGGAAAAGTGCAATAACATGTTGTTTGCAAACAAATAAGGTGTTTTATTCCCTTTACACAGTAGCAATAAAAGCACAGATCATTGGAAGAGAGACTGATCCTCGCTGTTCGTGAGTTTCCAGAATCTGTTACAGTTTACTAAATAGTTATCGGGACATGGCAGAGCTTCCCCGCAAAACTAGATGAAGGCCTATCAGGAAAATCTATGAAGCCTATAATTTTAACGTAAGTTAAAATGGCTACAGCTGTGTAGCGCACAGAAGCCGTTGCCATGGTTAGTCCATAGAGCCCCTGCTGTTTACTCGTGAAGCGCTGTCTTACTTGTCCCACACGCTGCAGTCTGCGTAGTCTGCCGATGCCTCCCTCCACTAC
>JAPMOB010227874.1:13051-67738 GCA_029875015.1 Lepomis gibbosus
ATTTGCAGGGTGATCAACATCCCACCCCTCCTGTGACCTGTGGTTTGACTGTATGTGTATTCAAAGCCAGTGAGCAGTGGACTTTCAAAATAATAATAATAATAATAATAATAACTGCGTTATAAGAGATGCGTTGCGTTGCGTTAATTAATTAATGCATTATCCTGTCATAGAACTCATGACAAGAAAGAAAATGAGCATAGGCCTATCTACCAAAAATTGGGATTACAAAACAAACCTTTACCACCGAAGTGGAAAGGGAGAAACATTCAAAAGTTGTTTTTTAAACTCTCAAATACAAACGGCTAAAGCCTAAATAATTTTGGGCTACATGTCCTGTATTTGAGTTTCCCTGTATACCCTTATATAGGCTACTGAGTATTTATAATTACATTTCAACTGGTGCGAAAGCTAGCACAGTGGGTTATTGTCTCGCCTGCAGTGAGTGTATAGTCTTGTGGGAAATATATCCAGGCTCTGAGAACAGCAACCTCAGGTTTATTGGATTGATGCCCTGTGCGTTCTGAGACCTAGGGATAGCAGTGTGTGTGTGTGTGTGTGTGTGTGTGTGTGTGTGTGCTCTGTGCTTTTGTACACATGTGCATGTGTATATAAGCAGCAAGTTGGTCACAACCTATTAGTTTTTTCGATTCAGTGGTGTGAGCAACTCCCTCTCTCACACAGAAACACAAACATGCATACTCTGTTTTGTGGTTTTGGTTTTAATGCTGTTTCGTTTTGGTTGTCACGCTTGCGTTGTGTTTGGGGTTAGTGCCCCTAACTTTAACCATGGTTTTCAACATTTGGTTCAGGGTTAGGGAAGGGTATTTCATGGTATTTTATGCTAGTTCATACTTCTACTACACTACCTTTCAGAGGGAAATATTGACTCCACCACATTTATTTAACAGATAAAGCTTCTAGTTACTATGCAGATTAAGACTTTAAAGCCTATAAAGAGCATATAAAATGTCATAGAGTACTTTAAACTATCTAACAGCATAATAATAATAACCCCCTTTTGAATTGACTAAAACAATGAAATGCCACTAACAAGTGAATGCATTAATAATAATCCAATAATAATATATAATACTAGAACAAGGGCCATTTTGTTGCTTAAGAAGTACTTTTATTTTTAAGCATAATGGGTTAGGGTTAGTTTTCTGTGCATTGATATTGCTTGTTTTAATTAAGTAAAGGATCTGAATAAATCTATCACTACCAAGTATTTATATGTTAGTTTTTGATTTAAACATCTTTACGTGAATTGTATTAATTTATATAAATATACTATAATATGAAAATAAATGCACACGGTTTCAACAACATTTTAGCTTCTTTTTGTCCCTGTTGAGCACCACCTTGTTTTCTCTATTTATAGTATCCTTCTACACTACCGTCTCTAAAACGCACAATCATTTTTAAAGCCATATTTTTCTCCCTTAAGTAATTTCTGTAACTATTCTGTTTGAACTACTTGTCATTAGCAGGAAAGAGACGCGGACATTGATTATCAGCGCTAGGCAAAAGAAATGTCTTATGAGTTACTTTCCTGGGCATTTGTCTGAGTGAGTCAAACGCGTTTGTAAAGACCTCTTAGTTTGGTGTGCTATTCATTTATTTATATTTAACTGTGTGTGTGTGTGTATGTGTGTGTGTGTGTACCGTACCGTCAGTGATAAGTGCCCTGCTAGTCAGCACTCTTCCCAGCATGAACTTGGCCACAGCCAGCACAGCACACGTGAGCCCACTCACTATAGACACACTGAAGAGAAAGTCATCCTACAGACAAACAAGGAAGAGAAGATAGAAAATCAGATTATTTGTTAATAGGTTGTGGTAAACTTTGTGTGCTGGCTGATAAAGGGGGAAAGGCTAAAGATATAGCAAGCAAACAAATTGAGAGAAAGCTCAGTCTGCACAGACACTGCGTGGATCTCCAGATCAGTCAGACAGAATGACCCACAAAGCTTTTGTCAGCTCAACCATTAATAATATACTGTATATCCAGACTTGACTTGGTGCATTAATCTGAAGGTCATACAGATGACATCTCTTAAGTGATGTGAGTGTCTGGTGTTTTCAACTTAAGTCTCCAACTGACTCAGCAAAAACCAACACTAGATCCCAGAGGGCCTCCCCCTCCAGTTTAATTGGCCCAACAGAAGGGGGGAGAGACATAGACAACAAGGAGAGGAAAAATAAAGGATAAACTGGGACAGTAGGAGACATGTGAAAAAAAAAATATTGTTTTCGACGGACCTCACCTTTCTTCACTAGACTTTCAGTCAGGGCTATTTATAACACATTTGGATCAAATACGGCAATGTGCATAGTTTGTGTGGGCTTCACACAAACAGATAGGCCTGCTTCACAGCAGACTGACTCAGAGAAGGGAAAGCACAGGTGTTACTAAAAAAATTACCGATGGCTTTGTCCCAGTAAGCCTTGACACTGTGAAGGTGAGCCAGCGTGCACAATAGCAGGACCCCATATCTAATGCAGCTAAATGGAAATCATCATAATTTATTAAAACATTTTTTTTGTTACTGCTTTGCTGTTCCTACTGCGACAAATCAGAATGTCTTCCGTCAAAAAGGAGTCAAAGAAGTTTGACAACGTCTGTCGGATTTACATGCACATAAATCAAATCGGAAAAGCAAAAACAAACACAAAAGTTACAAGTTAACTGTTTTCCTGCTTTATTTGAACTTCTCTTTTAATGTCCTCTTTGCAAAAGATTCTCATATGAGTGTTAACATTAGCCTCACCTGCCAGTATTCTTCTTGGCCTCTCTTACATGTCATGAAGCTGCCATCTCTTTGACTGAATATTAAAGTTGTTGACATTACTAGAATTACTGAGCAGTAATAATATAATGCACTTATTAAAGGCACTACACACTCGCTCACTCACTTCACTTAATTTCCCTGATTCAACTCTTTGGAGAGACTGTGCCTGATTTTTGTTGCAACTGTTTGGGTGGGAGAGGTTACACCTTAATATTCTTATTGGTTAATGAAGCTTGAGTATCATAGATCCAGCGGGTGAGTGTGGGTGCACATGGTCTTAAGAGTATTTTACAGTATTCTAACCTGTTAAATAATACTCTGCCCCTCTCTGTTGCTGCATAATGTATTGTATGTTTTCAGCAGTCTGAAAGCGGCAAGAAAGGAACTGCTTCCGGTTCTTTAGGGGAGTCCTTATTTAGATTGATAGATGTTGGTTAATAAGACTTACTGAGATCAAGATGTGAGAACAAACTGTGTAAACGCGTGTCACTGCATGCATACACACATGCTGTGTGTGTGTGTATTTGCTCCATCGGTGTGTGTCGCCCTCTCTCTGTCCAGCACAGAGGCAGGGAGAGCCAATCTCAGCTCTCTGTGGATAATCAGGCACTAGACACAGACAGCCTGCCATGAGAGCAGCGAACCCAGGACGTGATGCGAATCGGGATTCCTGATTTTCTTCACCCTCTGCCCACACGCAATGTGACACAGCCCTGAGCTTCAAGCTAGCAACATTCAGCCATGTTTGCGCTGTATTGCTGCTGTTATCTTCTGACAGTTACATTTACATGAACAGGAAACTCTCTCAGAAAAAGAAACCAGAGACTACATGACACCATCAACACAGTGTACCTTCGCTCTTACAGTAAACGTTGCTTTTTCTTTTCATGATTTTTACCTCTCAGTCACACATGCTGTCCTGCAGACACATACAAACAAGGCACATAAGCAAATCACTGCTGGTAGGACGAATTGCCTCTGACTGCTGTTTGATGAAGACTTCAGTGAACAAGCCTGTTTCTGCGAAAAAAGCCCAAAGGTGGATGCAGAGAAAGAGAGGGAGCTTGGTGAGCTTGTAGGGAGCGGTCAGAGAAAGAAGCTGGGTATGATGATGAAAGACAGGCGAGAGAGCGTCAAAAGATAATGGATGAGTGAGGGAAGAAGGTAGAGAGAGCCTGGATAAATTAGACAGAATGAGGTGAACCTTATCCTTAAACTCCTGCATCCTCAAATTCAAAGCCAAGTGAAAGTATTTTACATAAAAAGACAGAGCCAGATGGCTGAATTCGCTCTCAAACAAACTGATAATCAATTAGACAGAGATTACGTGCCAAGAATAACCCACCACAGAACTGTACAGAATCTGCTGTTTATTATTCTTTCACACCGAATAGAGGCTTAAGCTGTATACCTATATGCAGAAACACAATCAGTTTTAATTAAAAATAAAAAGCAGCAGGGTTAGAAAAGACAGAGAGGCATCAGAATCAGGACTGAAAGAGAAGGTACAAAGAAGGGAGCAGGACGGTGAAGAAAAGCGAGAGAATGTCAAAGAGAAAGACAGTGGTAATAAGCTCCTGCTGGTGTCAGGAAGCTCCTCTGAGACCTAACACCCAGTTTCTATTAACATAATGGCACTGGAGCATCAAACGCAGTCTGCAGACTAGCTGCTGCCCTCAACCTGCTTCCCGTCTCTTGGCTTCATCTCTTTTGATTTGCGGTCAAAGGGGCTTCAGTGACTCATTTTCTACACCATCAAACACGTACTTAAAAATTCTCAAGAAGACACACGCTTGGTTAGGTTAGAACAGATTCATGGACATTACAACATCTGAAATCAAAATATTTATCCAGCCCTTATATTTCATTATGTTCACGTGAATAATAAGCAAACATAGGCCAGGATGCATTCTCGCAAGGTGAAATACTTTAAACTTAAATTCACTCAATGCCCGGAGCATTATGAATCTGTTTCATAAACAGACAGAGACAAAAGGAAAAAGGAGAGAGACCTGTGTGTACAATGGTCAGTACATCCGTTGCTGGCTAGCTTATAGCTAACATCTGTACTTGCGGGGACACTGGCTGTTTGGGGTGATGGAGCGGTCAAATTTCCGCAAATAACACAAGGCCAAAATGTGCTTTGCTTTCTGTGTAAAAAGAGCTTGAAATTGCTTCAAGGATGTACGCAATGTATTTTTTTGTTTGTTTACAAGAAAATTCGACAGGCTGCCTTAGAGATAAGAATAGTAAGACAGTAAGATAGTTTCCCTGATTTTGTTTTAAAGTTTAAAAGTGCGTTTATCCATCCAAGGAAGGTTAAAATCAAGGGCAACTGGACTGATTGAAGATACTCAGAGAGTCTTCTTTAATATTGAGTTTAAAAACAGCGAAAACAGTGAAATGTGAAGATATATTTGGGTTGCACTGCTGGTCTTTATGAGAAAATCAAGCTTTAAAACTAAATAATATGAACCTTAAGAAGATACAATGTGTTTTTGGAGTGTAAGAATCTCTCTTTCCTCTCTGCCTCGGCTTCACTGGTTAGTGACATGGACAGATGGTTGGGGTTAAATCATTTACAAACCAAATAGGAGGGTTCAAAGCGCAGAACTGGGAAGGATGCGATGGCACACCCCAAACAGTGTGACGATGGAAGAGTTGGGCCGTGGCCCAGCAACAGAAAGATGAGACTATTTTGGGACCTTATTCCTAGTCTTAACACCTCCAGAGAGACGTGCAGGGGGGAAGTGATGTTGACATTATAAAGAAAGTGTGTGAGCGTGTTCTGAAAAGAAAAAAGGAACAATAGTCAGGTGGAGGGAGACAAAAACTCTGACGTTAGAAGAGCCACAGCAGAGGGCTATAAAAAGATACTTAGCTCACAACAATTGCTGGTGTGTGCTTATGTGTGTGTTTTTGTGTGTGCACTTGTACTGGATTGATTCAAATTGAGCTCATATGAAACTCCAGGCGCTTGTAAATATTCATTCATTATGCCAGTTTGCACAAATCTGTGTGTGTGGTGTGTATGCATGTTAACATGTGAATACAGTGTGTGTGTGTGTGTGGGGAGTGATTTGCAAACTCACACACACACACGCGCTCCTGTGTTTGCCACTTTTCTCATAACCCTTATTTATAATGTTGGGGGAATTGCAGCAGCTAATGAGTTGTGTCTTTACAAAGCACAAGGTAACAGCTGTCATGGCATTTACAATCCTTGAAAAACAATGTTTTTAACTTGAATTAAACAGCATATGTATGTATATATAATATAAAATAAGCAGTGTCTGCAGGATTACACACTGCCAAATGTACAACTTTACCCCTGCAACACAACGAGATTATTTTATTATTATTTATATTATTATAGAACGAACAAGGGAGAGTGACTGTGTTACCGGTGAGTTGTCATTTGTCACGAGAAATACATGACTTAATTAATTTTTAACAAAGCCCCCCATTTTTCATTGCCCCCAGTTTCCTCCGAGGTCACAGCAGTTACAGTTCATCTGTGGTGGAGGCTACACTGCTTAGAGATTTGATTGTAGATTTATGTCTAAAACAGAAAGAAATATTCTCTAACATCGCTTACAGCAGCTAATGTTGCACATAGTTAAATTAAATGTTTATCAGCGGAGGAGTGCTAACGTTAATGAGTGGTTAAAGGGTAGTGTTTAATGTATTCTAAACATATCTGCGTCTGTAAGACTGACGAAAAAGAAGCATTGATGCGAGAAGCAGAAGGCAACGGGGAAAGAGGCTAACAGCACGCCATTTTTTTGTTTTTACAAATTTGTACGCTGTTTCATCACTAAATACACTTTTGAGCGGTTTTGACACGAGAAATCAACTGTGTAGAATTTGAATATTGGCAGTTTTACGGAAGTCAATGGCGAATCCAAAATGTGCTCAAATGTATTTGGGGTTGAGAAGCTCCACAAGTGCCCGCAATGTTAGCGGTGCCGGCCGTCCTGTCATGCCACAAAGCACTCTGGTCCCAGTTACACAGACCACTGCAATGACAACAACAACAGAGCAACAGAGGAAAGGCCACAACTGAAAGATAGTTTCAATGCTCGTACCGCTGTTATACTGTCGTTACAATCTGAGTAATGGTTTAACATTTTAAAGTAATTCAAGAAACATCTGGCTAGTGATGTAGCCTACAGAACATTTTCTGCTTATAAAACCTTTAAGCACTTTGGAAAAAATAAACTATAGAAGTATTATGAAAGGGAATTGTTGCTTTATTATTGTAAATACACATTACATTGTTGGTGTGCAGTTCTGGTTCTTGTACTTTGTTTTTAATGTGCTTTTATTTTCTATAGTTCCAAAGCAAAAATCTTTGTTAAAAGTTTTAAAGTTAAAACCACTTGGCAATAAAGATATCAGATTGTGAGCTTATTGTTTTAGGTGATAAAGCCTGGCTGTATTCTTATCCTCTCCATAGTTCTTTGCAGTCTTGGCTTTGAGGTCTCATGGAGGATGCAGGCTAAGAGAACGCTCTTTTAGTTGTGTTAGCAAACATGTTAAGTGCAATAGTTAATCAGTGAATTATAGGAGTATCCTACGCTGTCTTGTCTTCTTATTAGTATTAGTATTAGTATTATTAGTAGTAGCACTCTATAGTTTATAACAAATCAGATATTTTAAAAATGTTTTCTGTAGTTTTATACATTTGCTACTTATTTGTCAAAAATTTAATATGTTGTATTGTACTTTTGTTCAAAGTACTATTTAGAACAATAAAGTTTCATTATGTCATGGTATCTTGGTATGGCCTCAACATAACAAATATTATGGAATATCTTTGTTTATGTAATGCTTTTTTTAATAGAAGGGGGAAAAAGAATATCGGCCGACATATCGGCATACCGGATTTTAAAATCCTCAAATACCAAAATCGGTATCAGACTATCACAATAAATATCAAATCATTTCTTTCAAGTTTAAAGGCAGATTTTTGCTTAAAGTGAAAGTTGAAGAAACCAGCATCTGCAGCATCAAAGTCAAAGCCTGTTGCCTCCACACTAACTTTTATCCAAATGACTTAGATGTCACACAGTTCTTGTGTTAGCACTTTATATCAGCAGTGAACAGCAAGCCTTTTCCTAAAATACTGTTAAACATGAACAAAAGTTCTAAAAAGAGTGGGTTGGTGTGTGTGTGCGTGTGTGTTGTTGCCTTACCACTTCCGGGGGCACCCTGGTAGCCAGATCATGGATCGCCTTTCCAATAATACACAAGGAGGAGAGAACGAACACAACCCCAAGGACTACACATGCTCTGCAGACACACAAACAGACAGAGAGCAGAGTTTTAGGAGTTAGCTACAGCCAGTGTGATCTGTTTGCTAAACCTGGCATGAGCAAGTTACCTAAAAGTTGAAAGAAATAATCTAAAAAAGCTGACTCTTTGTTCTTGTGCATTCTCTTGCATTTGAATCAGGATCGTTTATCATTTTCCCGCTGCAAACAAATGTTCAAAGCACTCTGATATAAACAGTTATAAATGAGTGGCCTTTGGCAGTCTGGCACACTACGAATGGTTTTCACAAAACTCTATGAAACATAAAAGGAACGGTGGAACAAATAATCCAGCCCTTAACTCATTCCCACAGGCTTGATTTACAGCCAGGTCATTCCCAGACCTTTTAAAATAACATTATCAGTGTTATGGCAGTGTAGTAGTAAACCAGCTGATGCTTCAGCTCCCTTCATTCACACCAAAAATTGAAGTCAATTTACCAGGCTAACGATAAAATATAAAATTAGCCACATTCCATTGTGTCTGGCACGGAGCATGATGTATAATGTTACAGCAGTACGTCTAATCTCAAAACCAAATTTCTCAAACAGCACAGTCACTGTGTTTGGCAGATGTCTATTTGGGGCAGTGTGTGCTAGCAGAATAAACAATTTGCCATCTTTTGACAGATCGCCTGAGGGTGACACTTTATGATGTTTGTTTATTAAAAAATATGGTGGTAAAAGAGGTGACTGTGTTTGGAGGGCGGGGCTACAGGCGCACTCACTTGCTCTGACAGCAATGGAAAAAGATATGGTCATTGAATACCTCTCCGTTGCTAGATTAATTTCAGTCTCACTTCCTCTGACACATCTGCTGGGCCCAAATTACCATATCTGTGTCCATCTATCTCTCTACAGAACAGAGACACAGTGTCTGACAGGTGCAGTGAAGTGGTGTTCATCCTTTACTCATCTGGATGGTGGTTGGTCACACCAAAGCTAAGTCTCCATATTTATGACAAAGGCTTTTTTCCGAGACACTTGAAAATGACTTAGAGTCACTCTGACTGAAATTGAGTTCCAGCTATAAAATAGAAATGTTAAGTGCTAAAACATGCATTCATAAATTAAAAAAAATGGCCACTGCCACAGAACTGTAGTCATTACCTGCAGATCACATAGCTAAAAAATAGGAGAAAACATGACATGAAATTAAAAATAGCTAGTGAATGCAAATTAGCCTAAATACACTCTCCATCTTTTTTCCCAATCTTATTCCAGATGGGTATTACAGTGATATCACCCCAGTTCTCTCACTCTTTTGCCTCTGTATCTATTATCTCAGACTTATTCTGTCTTATTCTTACTTTCTTTATGCTATTCTTACATGCAGTGCTATTGTAAAATAGCTGTGTCTTGTATTCCCATGTGGGACGGGCCAGATGTTTGGCATGAAAGGAATTAAAAATGACAAACTAATTTACATGGACCAGCCTACAGGAAGTCTGAAACTGGGCCCTTCTCCACAAGAGTGAGCATAAACTTGTGTGTGAGTACATAGATTCATGCATATGTGTTGTCAGATTTTGTATGTTTGGATTAACTTTATAATAGGAAGTGTAAAAAAAATGTTGTGTAGGCTAATGATTTCACACATTCAGGTGTGTAGGTGTGAGTATGTGTAACTGTGAGTGTGTATTAATAGATGGTAGAGTGGCAGCTCGGTCTTTAATCCTCTGCGACACCTCTGAGCTAAGCAGAGGTGCTGTTGTGAGACGAACAAGGTTCGGTACAATCTGAAAGCCACTTTATGAACTGAGCTGCAGCAGCCCAGAAAGCTGATGGATTAAGCTGTGATATACGAGGACTAGGAATAGGTAGGCATTTATTGCTCCACCTCCTCTAAAATGAAGAAATAGAGGGAAATGAATACTAAATAATAATGATTAGTAAAGTATTTAATCTAGGGCGGTACGGTGGTGCAGTGGTTAGCACTGTTGCCTCATAGCAAGAAGGTCATGGGTTCAAACCCCGGCCTTTCTGTGTTGAGTTTGCATGTTCTCCCCATGTGGGTTCTCTCTGGGTTCTCCGGCTTCCTCCCACCATCCAAAGACATTCAGGCTAGGTTAATTGGTGTTTCCCAAATTGTCCTTAGGTGTGAATGTGAGTGGTTGTCTGTCTCTGTGTGGCCCTGTGATGGACTGGCGACCTGTCCAGGGTGTATCCCGCTTTTTGCCCAATGTCAGCTGGGATAGGCTTCAGCCCCACCGGTTGACGGTGGATGGATGGAAATTATTTAATCTCTCTGATCAGTCAAGCCATTACACAGGCCTATTCAACTAGCATGAGTATGATGTCAGTCATTGGTCTTCACAGTCTTCACCCAATTAAACATCTATGGGAGACCTTGGACCAGTGTGTTAGACGGCACTTTCCACCCTCATCATAACACCAGAGGGGGATATCTCTTGAAAGAACAGTAGCTCCAGTAGAGTTCAGAGACTTGGATAACTTGCTGGAGGAGCCTGGTAGACCAACAGCTGTAAAGTGTCTCTCTTTATCATCCATTTACATTTTCCTCATCTCTCCTCCTTTCTTCATGTACCATCTGGGGCTTCAGGTAGGCTGGGGTAGAAACACCTGAGAGACAGATCCCTTGCAAGTTTCCCTTTTTCTGGGCTCAATATAATCTGCCTAAAACGACTAGGCCAGGTTGTTTCCTCTTGCAACTTCAATCACCATTCATTGAGGCATTGTCTTCACTAGTTAGCTGAATTAAAATACTGACAATACCGAAAATAATAGCATAATAGTAATAACAATGGTGATAAAAATGTGATGGCTGTATGAATACTGGAGATGAAGCAGAAGCTCTCTTGCGTTGATGCAGGTGGAGAAGTGTGACCCAAATTGCATCACATCACATATATTCATCATTAATATTAATTAAAGTCAGCGCGTTTTTATATACTCACATGTACTCTCTGTGTGCAGAGTGCACAGCTGCTGCATTGCTGTAGCGCCAGAGGACAATGACTGATGACAGGACGTCCAGCGTGGCATCAAACTACAGCAGAAACAGTAAAACCGAGCAACAAAGGATGAGAAGAAAGGGGTCTTAATTTGCAAATTACAATACAGTATCTACATCTAACTTACAATGACAGAAAGAAAATAGTGTGTTTCAAATAGCAGCTTGGTAAGTTGTAAACACTTCTGTGTTTGCATAGCCACAACACATCTTGTGTTCGATACACCACAGACAATATTATTAGTATTTTTCAATGTATGTTTTGATTTTCATGATACTGTATGATAATGCTGCTGAAATGCTTCAGAAAAAAACCCAACTCTAATCAAAACCACATTTTTTACCAGCACAGTGGAGATGATCTCAAATTAAGATCCTATGTGATAAAATATAAAATAATATAAATTAAAATGTGCCCTTAATATATGTAATAGAATATAGAAGCACTTGGTATTACGGGCACCTTAGGTTATTTATCAATTCAGAAATCTCATTTAAGGTTTTATTGCTACATAGGAATCAAGGTGATAAACATTATCATCAACATTATTTATGACTGTGTTGCATTTATAATTTATCCATTCTTAACAAAGACTAGAAAGTGTCTTATCTCCCCTGAAGCTGTATCATAAAATACGGCAAGATCATTGTCATTTGTATTTTCAAGTCACATAACGTACCTGGAAAAGCTAAAAGAAAAATATAGACTTTCAACACCATAGTAACTAAAGCTACCGATGATCAGTTCCTTTGATCTAATCCCTCTGTGTTATAGCAATTTATTAACTTTATTAAAACTGTCATCCACAGCCTAGCACTTGCTAATTAAAATCCTATCGCTAATAAAGAGATAGCTAGCACTGCAGATTATAGGTTATAATATTTTAATCACATTACGCTAATCAGATTTTCCCTCACTAGCCTAGGGTTTGTCTTGTTGAATTTTCATTTCACTCTTATTAAGTCTTGATTTTTTTTAAACTAATTGCACTTTCAGTCACTTCCTCCAAATAAAAAGAAGTAATAAGAAGCTTTATTTTGGTTAAAGCCAGCAGATCTGTTTGGCAAACACAAAGTGCATTTTATCATTCAACCTGAGCTCCCTCTTCTCTGCCCTGTTACCTTGGAAACAAAGGGACCAATAACACTTTGGTAACAGGAGTCATTAATAAATCACAGAGACCAAAGTTATTTCTAATTGATCTATGCAAATGGTTGGAAGAAGGGAGGTGGAACTCACGGCAAATCCAAAGGCTGAAGCGCTGTGTCTCATAAATGAAACAGCTGTGTGGAGAGAGAGAGAGAGAGAGAGAGAGAGCAGTTAGTACTGACTGATGTGTTTTTATTTCAGCAGCTACTTTACGATTCAATAATAACAACATTCATTTACAACATCTGACAATTAATGTCACATGTTTCCAGTTACATTACAGATGTACATATGTTTATCTGCACATACAATGGATGATGTACAAACATGAGACCTTTTGTGCACATAAAATAAATAATAATATAAAATGCAAAATAATTACATAACAAAACATTACAGTGATGAGATTGGTGAACTGAACCAACAGTGATCAAAGAGACTAAATCAGTCCATAGAGCTGAGGGAATTTGAGGAGTTGAGATATAATTCTGTGGGTTCATGGGCACGACACATTGCACCTAGTCATGTGATATATTGTTCATACAAATATTGATCAGTGCACCTTTATATTTTGCCCAAGTTTGTATTTGCATTTGATGTAGTTTTAGATACAGTTGTAGGCTGTATGGGTCTACATAAGAGTAAAGTGCATGTTTTCATGCAGGGTGAAAATGCAAATAATACATGTGTGTAATTCTGGGTTCTATTCAAGACAGATCACCTGATGACAAATAACCAACACATTCTCACTCCCAACAAGTTCACAAGTTAACAACAATAAATTTGCAGCGTCCAGTTTCACTTTCAAAATAAAAGTACTTATTAACGCTGTGAACTTTGCAATTTTGAAATCGCATGTGGTTAACAGTGTGAAACACCGCAATGTGTTTAGGTTTAGGCACCAAAACTGCAAAACTTACGCAACTTAAGTGACCTACTTAACTTAAATAAAAACAGTCAATGTTGACTTTTCATTTCACACTGGAAATGAACACCGGTGTCTTGGGTTAAAGACCGGCTTTGGCCCACCGTCCTCCCTTACATGGACTTTTCTGTTAAAGATCCTACACCTACCTTTAGCGTTGATAACTGACTCTAGAGGTTTCCCCAGTGTGTTGAACTATGACACTAAGGGGATCCCCAGTGCGTCACAAACTGACACCAATGGGTCCATGTGTGACGACTTGGGAGTGAAACGTGTTAACATAACAGCTGCATTATCTGAACATTTAGAAAATTTGTCACAATTAAATGTTTTAAGATTAATAACACCCTTTTCAAGGCTCGGAGCGTCGAGCCTGGCTAGATGCATGAAGGTTTCCTGAATGGGATAGAGGATATTGTGCATTCATTGCAGTGCAGTCCTCGTCTAGCCCACCTGCGCTTTTTTGCCCTTCTGTCCTCTGTCCTTGTGTTACTCTCTCACTCCCTCTCTCTCCCTCTGTGTTTTCAGGACAGAATCTCAGGGGACAGCATATCGGCAGTTAAATCACCATGGTAACAGGAGATTTGAGGCCAAGCTGGTAGTTGATTTGAACTACAGAGCTTTCATGTTGCTTCTCTCTTTCTCCCCTCATCATTCTTTGTCTTGGTCGCCTTCCTGATATTTTCTCCTGGCCTCCTTTTTCAGATGCTGTTTCCTTTTGACACATATCTCTTTCTTTCTTTCTTTCATTTCCTCCCTATCTCATCGTCTCTTGTCACATGTTTGAGTGTTGGCCTTTTTGGCTGCTTTGTCTTTTATTCATTCTCTTTAGAGCTCACTGCTCCACAGTGGCAGACTTGGAGTGACGTTGCATTTAACCAGCCACACAGGAAAATGGATTCGCAAAAGGGATAGAATAGAGAGAAAAAGGGAAGAAAGGGATGAACAGGAAAGGGGAAAAATAAACAATGGAGAGAAGGTAGAAAGGAGGAATTAAGGAGTGGAGAGGAGAGGGCAGTCCCAGACAGACCCCTGATACAAGGCATATGGCGGTAGTCAGACTGGTTGTGTAACACATGACTGCCCACACGCAATCACATGCATATGCTGTCCCTGTGTCTCGCTCTGTCTTCAGAGACCTTCACCCACAGACTCCCTCTCTTTCTTACTAACACGTCCTCTTTACTGATTGTCTTCTCTCTCACGTACGAACCCTCACTCTCTCTCACAAACAGAGGGTGAGCTGAATCTCTGCAGCTCCACCAGGCCTCCGACCCATCTGGAGAGTCCAGAAAGTGAGCCAAACTGACTGAGAGTGCTTTTACTGTGAATTCAAAATGCAAATACAGGGCAATCAGACACTTTACTGCACCTTTGTCACGTTGCTTTAGCATATTTCCTTTTCTCAGTTTGAGCGGTGTCAAATTAAGCTGTAAGCTGCTTGTTAGCTGATCGGCCAACAGTTAATAGCAAGAAATGTTGTATAACACCTCTCTGCTCTGTGTGGAAGAAATTAGGACAGATGATCAATAAAAGGAGCCAGGGAGCTGAAATCACGTGGTAATCACCTTAAGTATGTCTGTAGGTCAATACCACAAATGCATCATGAGACTAAGGAATCTGTACTTGTGTTTATATTTGTACATCAGGGTTCCTCCCGCCTCTGTTACCGCACTTTCATTTCACAAGAGTTAACTTCCTGAAAAAGAATAACTTGTAGCATATATTAGTGCTGTGTCACTATAATAGTTTTAAATGAGCTAATTGTCAGTAACACACCGCAAAGCCATATTTTATTCACACATTGATCCATTTTTGTCCCTAGACAGAACAATGCTTGTGAAAAAAACAAAAAAAACCCCTCATCTTTCATGTTTGGGTGTGAACGGCATGTTTAAGGCAGTCAGTTATGATTTTGTCTTTTCAAGATTTCAGATCTATCAGAAAAACTGACTCTTGTAATCATCTAGATTATTTTTGACTTGAACTATTTGCTTTTTACTGGGTCCATGTAGTAATATCAAGTATCAGGAAACAGTGTTATTTCTACAGCAACTAATACTATGAAAACATAGATAATCTGGATTTCTGTTGTTCTGATTTGAACTAATCACATTACGTCAATCTGCTGGCTTTTTATAATATGTCTCATGTCTCACACCTAATGAAAAGATTTGTTGGTGTATGCGTATAATGCTGAAAGCTCAGGGAAAAATTGTTGACGTGAGGGCTTAACGTTTAAATGCTGTGATCCAAAAAGAGTGCCGCACACGTCGGCCCTGTGTTGACACATACAGGCTGAACACAGATCAGTGCTTTAATAGGAGCATAGGTAAAGACCCGATGGTAACCAATGTTTTAGAAACTGCAACCAAATTTTAGTTAAACTAATTTACTGCACGTAGCAATACCGACTTGCTCTTTGGCTTTTCTTTCTATACAGGATATCTTTAACCCCAGTTGGACCAATTCATACACTCTGTCTTGGATCAGGGTTGTGAGCACACAAACCTCAGTAAGACATTGTCTCTTTTGATTCAGCTCTTACTTTCCTAAAGTAAATGTTAATAATGATCAGTTCATGAAGAGCCACTGGCAAGAAAGTATGAGGATGTTATCGTTCCTAAAAAACTGAACAGGCAGTTGTCTGGCCCTTAGTGTCTAACTAGTTGGCCACCCCTGCTTTAAAGATCTGATCTGGACAACCATAATCCCACCCTGGTGGGTAGGTTTTAATTCTTAGTGGCGATTAAGTGGTCAGAGGCACTTAATCGCCTCCCTTGTTCAGAATTTCCCACTTGTTAGTTGTCAGAGGAATCAAGCAAATACTGTCTTAAATTACAAAGTGACTCTATCCTTTCTTCAAACATTTTATTTTTTATTTTTGCTGTGATTAAACGTTCACAGGTGTACATCCAATGATGTGGTGATTTGCGACCTTGGTGATAATTGGCTCTCGGATCTAAAAGCCTTTATGTGTGACCACCTACATTCCAAGACAGCTTCTGGTTAGAGTTCAAACCTGCTGCCTGAGAAGCACCAGCCCATAAACTGTCATTGGGTCAGATTTGTGGTATTCATCCTGTATAATGTGCACACTGCAAGAACACATGCAACTCCAACTTTTTAACAGATGCTTGATTATATGCAGATATAACATCTCTCCTAATGTTAAGTAAATAAAGTAGGCTATTTCTTTTCTTTACAGAAAGAAAGTCAAATCTTGACATGACTTGAAACTGGCTATATATTCTAAACTCCCTGACTACACCATGTCTGTAACAACCAAGTCATCCTTTTGCAACTATTTCTCATAATACTGCAGATAAATTAGAGTGGAGGACATTATCACACAGACTTACTATTAAGTGGGAAATGAGTTGTAGTGATTAAATATGGAAATTTGTGCTGAAAAATCAAATAGCTCGCACTGAAACTGTTGCATATTCAGAACTACACTGTATACACCTGTGACTGGTTAACAGTAGAGAACATAAGCTTAACCGCTCCCAGATGTTGAACCATCTGTGATTATCTGATTGTGTGATGTATTCAGGTGCATGTCTACGACCAGTATGACTTTATGTATGCTTCCTTTTCTTTTATTGTTCTTTAGAATTTATCATTATTGTTTTAATTATTATTTAATTTATCGGTGTGATTATAAAATTCATGCCATTCAGTTTTTGTTTCTGTCTTGTATTGTTAGTATGACATTAAACAAAAGTTAAAAATAAAACATCTTTAAGCTGCATATGATTTACTGGATGAGGGACAAAAAAAAATGTAGCTAACTAGCTGAAAATGGAAAATTTACAAAAATATTAACTGCCTCTGTGTCTTTGGTGAAAACGAGCCCATGAGTCTGCCTTTTTCTCTGAATTTCTCACTGTATAATAAAACGTTTATCTGACCCTCTGTCTTAACAAGCACCGCAGTGAGTCAGTTGGAACGTTAATCAACACTTTCACTGAGGAAGCACTTTGTGCACACACATACATGCACAGACCCACACACACACACACACAAAGTGCTATGTTTAAAGTGTATTCAGTTCCAGAAAGAACAGATGTCCTCTCTCTCTGTCTGTGTCATTTGTCTAGAAACTCATTTGAGAAGCTTTAACACCCCTCAGCTACATCAGCTTATAGCGTATTTCTACTTTCATATCCATTATACATGCCCTCATTTAAACATAGTCATTGAAAAACCACAGTACAGTTTTTACATGAGGCTTTCCATATAAACAACTAATTTGGAAATTGCAGGTTTTCTTCTTCCGGACGTTATTATTTTTTTCCAGTTTCTGCTCTCAAGCTCATTTCGATGTGCCAGCCGTCTGTGTGGTTATCGCCTGCCAGCAAATCGATGCCTCTCTCGGGGAGAGCACACACTATTCGGTGTAACATCCTTTGGGTTGTTAGTTAATCAGGGAGGCAAGCATGCGTGACCAGTGCTAACAAGACTGGGGAAACAGGGGAGAAAGGGAGAGGAGGAGGAAATGGTGTGGTAGAGGAGAAAAAAGAAAAGAGAAGAGGGCAGCGGGAAACACAGGAGACAGAGGAGGAACTACAAAAAGAAGGAGGGAATTCAAAAAGGAGGAGGAAAGATGAGGAGAAGCAGAAGCTGACTAGGAAGAGAGGAGGAAAGAACCGGATGTGAGGTTTAAGGTGGGGCTGGAGGAGTAGAGGAGAGAGACTCGGGTGTAAAAAGATGAGGAGGAGTGAGAAATGAAAAGGAGGGGGAAATATAGAGTGCTGTGTGTGTCTCCAACATAATGTATTTTTGTTCTAATATACTAAAAGTTAGTGTATCCAATTAGCTGGGAAGTTTGTCAGTTCTCTGCCTTTAAGATGCTGCTTCATTTATTAAAAGAAAACGCTAAACCTAACCCTTATATGTCAATTACGGCAGTTTATGGCTGTCAGACCTGAGGCTATTGTGTCTATTTATTCTTTGCTCCCTATAGTCCACTCAGAAGTCCTGCCAACACCTGCATAGCAATAGCGATGGTTAAGACTTGGCAGCAGTAAAAACCTAATTATGAGTGAGTTATGCAATAACCAGGGCCAGAGCCAACTCTAAACACTCATACTCTCTCTGTCTCTCCTCAGTGCTCACTTGGCACTCATTATGAGCAGAAGATAGACGAAGCAGCATCAGACATTAATTCCAGATCAGACCAACTGTTTAGGGTGTTGCGAAGCAAGACAATGTAAAATGTGTATAATAATCGTATAAGTATCAATAGTTCATTTTTTTTTTTATCCTCTACCTGAGGCTGTGTGCATTGATAAAATGTAGGCTACATGACTACATGAGAAAGGAGCTTTTAGTCTATACATCATACCTTTGACATAAAACAAATGTCATATGTTATCAAAACCACACTACACACATACTAAAGAAATCTGTATAAAAGTGCCCAAAATCACTTAATTTTACAGCAGCACAAAGACATGTCAACTTGTTGAAAGAATTCATAGAGCGACAGGTTAGCAAATGTGATAGATAACATAATTACATGCCCTCAAACAAGTGTGATTTATAGTGTGACAAGCAAAAATGTTTAGCAGCAGAGTTTAACAAGGAAATTATGGGAAAAATTAATGGTTTTGTGTGGCTTAGCTTTTTAGCTAACTTATAGATGTCACATGTCTTTATGCAATGTTATTATTTCACTAATTTTCCTTTATTTTAGATTTTTGCCAATTTTTATCGTTTACATATCGTTTTTGAGATCTTTAGGCAGATATCATCATCATTAAAGTCATAATTTTGGTATTGTTACAAGACTTTCCCAATGTGGCGAATACACACTGTCCTTTAAGGCTACACTCTTAAATACATATTATATGTGAATAAGATTCATGCTAGCAGCTCTGTCAGGGTAATGTTAGCATCCAAACATGCTCACAATAACACAGCTAACATGCTGATATTTAGCAGGTATAATGTTTACGATGTTCATCATCTTAGTTTGGCGTGTTAGCAAGCTAACACTTGTTACAATTGTTGATGGGAGTATTTTTAGTTTTGCAGATATTTGGCTTAGACTGTATAAAACATGGACATATAGTGTCTTTTCTAGACCCATAGGTTTCTGAAGCTCCGTTGTAAAGTTTATTGTTGGCGGCTCAAGGCGACTCCCATCGTCGCCATCCTGGCAGTGCCTGACTCTGGCTAATCAAAAATAGGCAAAAAGGTGGACTAGGTGGGGCAAATGAAGCCTGGTTGCTGAACCACCTAGTGGCTAGCCATGAGAGGGCACCCACCTGTTACTCAAAGCAGCTGCTTCCTAATTGTGCATAACTTTAAGCCTTATATATTTTAAACTAAACAGATGTTCATTTCTGCTGTAAAATTGTCCAACATTGGGTCTATGGAGACTTACTCGCTTTTTTCAAGCGGCCATTTGATGGACCCAGAGGTTTCCATTTGGTATTTGGTCATAAACCAATGTAGAGGACAAATTATAATGTTCATCTGATGACGGCAATAGATGTAAACTCAGAGGATCATCAAAGTTTTTACAATTGACACTGAGGGTGACATTAATGTTCAAATCGAATTTAGTGGCAATCCATCTAATAGTTGTTGAGACATTTCACTATAAATCTAAAATATTAATGGTGACGGAAGGAAATATGAGGTGATCACCAAGGTCAGTGGACTTTAGGGCTGACTGATATGGGAGTGCTCAACATCTGATTTTACACAGAACTACCAGTTTTCTGGTCAATTTACATTTCAATGTTTAATGCTGTGAATAAACAAGTAAAAGGAATAAAACGTTCAATAAATGTTTTTAAAGTACATAAATAAAACTAAAAATTGTAACCCTAACCCTGGGTCGTCAGTGCGCATGTGTTGGCGTAAGGTGTATGTGTGGAGTGGCGGAAGAGGAACACTGGCTGAAGAGATGGAACCCCAGCTTCACTGATGTTGTGCTGAGTTGTCCGCACCTCGCGGGACTTTCGGATAATTTCTTTCCATTGATGAACACAAAAAATGTTTTATCATTTTTAAATATCCAGCTACTTGAAATAGACCCGTGAGGAACCGCGACTTGTTGACGGCAGCAAGGAACACACGCAAAACTCTGCACAAGATCGGTGAATGACAAGCGACAGAGAGAGTGAGAGAGAGAGAAAAGGGTCAACAATAAGAGTCAATTTAGCTGGAAAATTAATAGTCTAAGTTGAATGAATAGAGACTACAGCTCTGCAGCTTCTCAAGTGGACCCCCACGGGTCTCAATCACCATGCACAAAAACACACATGATTCGACTATCAGTCGACTATAGGCAGGACTTGACGATTCTGATACAACTATGTAAATCCTTAGTCGGGGACAGCCCTAGTAGACTTCATCCTTTAGGGACCATGAATGAATTTTCTGTTGATGAGATATTTCACTCTGAACCAAAGTGGCCTTCAGACTGAAACTGCCATCCCTAGAGCTATACTGCTGGCATGGCTAAAAATACAACTTTATGAACAAAAACTATTAATAAATGTAATGCCATTCATCTAGTAAAAATAAGAAAAGAACAGGAATGGAGGAATTGGACAGCTGCTTGACGTGATATTCTTTCATCTGAGCCAGCATTACATTATTATCGACCTGACTGCAACCTTCACAGCCATTGAAGAGGAGAGGACCAACATCCCACAGGCCACAATCAACAACCTGATCAACTCTATGCGAAGGAGATGTGTAGCACTGCGTGAGGCCAATGATGCTCACACCAGATACTGACTGGACAGTGAAACTGCACATTTTCAAGTGGCCTTTTATTGTGGCCAGCCTAAGGCACACCTGTGCAATACCCATGCTGTCTGATCAGCATCTTGACATGCCACACCTGTGAGGTGGATGGATTATCTCCGCAAAGGAGAAGAGCTCACTGACACAGATTTTGACAGATTTGTGAACAATATTTGAGAGAAATAGGCCTTTTGTGTACATAGAAAAAGTCTCAGATCTTTGAGTTCAGCTCATGATGAATGGGGGCAAAAACAAAAATGTTGTGTTTATAACTTCTTTCAGTGTATAAATGTGTTTAAGCTGCCAAACTCCACACTGATAAACTGGTCCACTTTCCAGTCAGTCACCTGTCAAACCACCCCTACTGTATGAAAAAAAAGTCCATATCAAATTAGTAGAATGATTTTCAAACGGAAAATGTAATTACGTCCTCCCCTCTGTTCCTCAAGGGGCGAGAGCTCAATTCAGGGATGTGAAATTCAATTACATCACAAGGAGCAAAGGAATAATCTGGGAGATGGGAATGAGGAGGAGAGAGATGAAGGAAGAGGCAGACAGCGCAGATGGACAAACAAACAAGCGACCAGAGCGAGACGGAGAGGCAGTGTGGGAGAGGGAGCAGCAGAAACAGAGTGAGTGATTGACGAAGTGAGTGAGAGAAAGGAAGACAGAAAGAAAGAGAGACTTGAGAGTGATTGTAGGAGCCACTCTAACACTGCCAATCAGTGACTGTCTGAGCTTCCAATCTAATCGAGGTCACTCATCTGTGTTGAGGAAAACCACTTAACGGTTCCAAGATGAGGGAAGGGATTCAAAGTGTTTGAAGTATAGTCGTGTGGTTCAAAAGCAGTTCATTATATTTCTGTGCTATGTGGTGACGGTATATCCGTTATTTGCACAATGTGATGATGAAAAGGGAAGAGTGATCAGAAGCAGGTAGGGAGAAGGCCTGAGAGGGGAGTAAGAGAGCCAGGCAGAGAAGGGAGGAATGGAGGGGAGAGGTTCAGAGAGTGGAGGAGGGGACATGGAGAGCAGACAGTGAGGAGAAATTATGCATCATTAAAGGTGGATTAAACGAGATCTTTATGCAAATACAGCCAGCAGTCAGTGTGCCGATGGCCGGCTAACATCAGGAAGCTAGTGATGTTGGTGCAGTTAACAATGAAAATAAACTCCACATTTCTGACAAAAAAAGGAAACCTAATACTGCCTGTACCTGTTTTTGTATCTTTGTGTCTTTAAAGCACTTTGAATGACTGCAGTGTTTGGAAGGTGCTATATAAATTTTCATGTATGAAAGAGACTTGTTTCAAATATAATTTTTGCAATTTGGAATTCAAACCTATTGAAGCTCGATATCTCAAAACCGCTCAGCATGCAGATGGAACCTTATAATTCGAAGGTGGCGTCACATCTGATCAGCACAGCTACCATGTAATGAATTAGTCCATGAAGACAGCTGACCTTCTAGGTCATAGTCCATTGATGTGATTCATTCATGAGTTGATGTTAGCTTATGGATTGTTGATGGCCAGCTGATGCTGTAAATAAACTGCTAAAGTGCACATTAATCTTCTTCTGGCATATTTGACAGTTGGCAAAGAGCTCAAGGAGCATTATCACCACCAGGCCATGATTTGTATGTAACCTGAGAAACCCAAGACATGTGTTTGTTTTCTGGAGACACATATTGGACAAAGTTAAATAAAAAAGTGTCTTAAATCTTTGGCTTTTATCTGGATACAAGACATTTTTAAAGGAAACATAATACTGGCTGGATTGTATTTTCTATTAACATGATGAGGAAATTATGTTATGATAACAGTAAAATGCCCAATTTGTTTTCCACCACAATAACAGACCTTGCAAAGCAAAATTTGTCATAGTGACTACAACACACTAAGTTTTATGTTTTAGGGCTGTATTTACACCCTCACAGCACCTGGTTACCGTAAAACTTTGAATTATAGCCCGGGCTTTTATTTGCTAAAATCACAAAATTATCCTTGACTGTATTTGGGACAGGCCTTTAATTCCTCTAGCACAAAACTGAAATAGACTACTATGAAACAGTTTTTATTTAACAGAATAATACTTATTAATAAAATTTATCCAATAACATCAAATACACGTCATTCATTTGATCTAGCTCAGACAAACGGTGTATGCGCTTTTATTTTGTAGGCAGCAATGTAACTAAACCAACAACATGGTGCAGCATGAGACAAGTGTGGCTGAAGATAGCAGACAGAGAGCGATGGACTTCACAACTTGGATAAATTTTTATGAAAAGCTGTTTTGAGTCTTTTGATCGGTGGATCCTTACAGACTAAAGGAATATAAATAATCAAGTAATGGACACATTCGGACTTGACAAGCGCTTCAAAGGTAACAGGAGTCTGCACTTTCCTTTTTCTTTTCCTCTCTTGTACCATGCAGGTTACACCGGTAAATCTATAAGACTTTGGGGCTTGTTGTTTCCGTCAAATGAAGTGAACGACTGAATTGTGGAGAATCTAACCGATCGAACGATGTGTAGCATGTTCATACAGACATATTGACCATACCTTTAAACATTGATATTTGTATTAACGATCTAAGCAGCTTAGACGCAGCTAAACCAGACAACCCTGTGGGATTTAAAAGGTTTAATACATCCAAAGAACTTAAATAAAAAACAGACCAGCCTTTTAATGGAGACTTGCTTTTATTTGTCAAAATGTGTTTCCACACCAGGCCAGTAAACGGGCTATTTGGGACTCGGCTACTAATTCAAGTTTCACGGTATGTTTAAGAAACGAATGTGGTCTTGGTTTCATAGACCACAGTGAAGATTAGACACAACTTGTTGATTAATATTTAACCAAAACCATGATCTTTCCCTAACCTTAACCAAAGTCCTTTTGTTGCAGGTTCATAAATACTGTGCTTCTTTACATAAATCAGGCAGTGATTGCATCTTGCGCCATCTTGCGTGTGTGTGTGTGTGTGTGTGTGTGTGTGTGTGTGTGTGTGTGTGTGTGTGGGTGTGTGTGTGTGTGTGTGTGTCTTCCTGCATGTGTGTGTCGTGAATTGCTGGTTGCTCTCCACTGGGGCAGGAAGTTAAAACAAAGGATGTTTCTTCCTCATTAATTAGTGGCTCTAAATGGGCATATACTCCTGATGATTAACCACACACACACACACACACACACTTGTACACACAAACAAGCAGACAAAAGCAACAAGCACACACACTATCAAAGATAAGACCTTTAAGAAAAAGCAACGCACATCTGAGCACGTGAACAGCTGGGCACAACTAACACACACACACACACACACAATCGTGGCCCCCTCAGCAGACACATCCGACATGGCTGCGGCCGTTTGCTCAGCTGCAAAATATCGTGTTTAATAATTCATGACCCACTGCTCAGCTCGGCTCAGCTCTGCACCTCGCACTCTGGCAGAGTCCACCCTGCGGAAAACCCTACTGGGATGCTTCCACTTGCCATTGCTCCCTCTCCTCCTTTTTAACTTCCCTTCTTTTCTGCCCCTACGTGCCTACTAAAAGGGAAATCATTGCTTTTCTCTGTCCCTCTAGCTCAGTCTCCATGTCCTCTTTGCTGCAGTTGTCTTCATCCTCCCATCCGTCCCCCTCCTTCATCCCACTTCTGTTTCGCCATTAATCATCCTTCCTCACTCCCCCTCTTCTTCTCTTCACTCTGTCCTACCACTCCCTATCTATTTCTATCCCTTTCATTTTGCTCCTCAATTTGTCTCCTGTTTCCTCCCCTCTCTCGTCATCTTTACTACATTAACACCCCTATATTCCTAACCCTCCCTTGCTGTGGTACCTCCCTCCTGGGCTCCCTCACTCCCTCGCTCCATCAGCTCCACCCCCCCCGGTAGCCCAGCAATATTGATTTGTAGCAGGGCAGAAGTGCAGTGAAGGGCACAGTGAGGGAGGTGCCATCTGCGAGGCGCTTGGCACTGGGGACTCACCGGGGTTCATGTGGAGATTTAGCTTGGACAAGCACACGGCTGATTGAACTAATGCTTCCTACACACCTGCAGGTTTTAAAGAGCTTCATCCTGGAAATGTTTTAAAGGCTTAAGGAACTTTCAGTGGAGCACGAGGATTTTCCAAATAAAACAGAATCTACGACTCAGGGAGATCTCAATCCTGCTCCAAAATGTTCATTGTTAACCACAGCTTTCACCATAATGCTTCACAATTAGGCAGGAATTACAGTTAAGCAAAACCCAAAGGAGTCATAAATGGGGGGAACAAAAGACATTTCTAAGGGCTATCCATTTTCAGCTAATGTCCTCACAGCCAGGAGAATTATTGTGATGCAGTTAGCTGAAGGACATCTTATGGCAACCAATGTGTGACAGAATTATGAAGGAATTCATTAGCAGTAGACAAAATATCCTCAAGGTCTGCATTGCTGTTGCTGCGCTGCATCACAGCAACAGCCAGAACTGAGGTTCAGCAGAGGGCTGATGTTTGTTTCTCTCAGAATTTGATGGATGGATTGTGCAACAAAATGATGTGTCTGAAGGATAATCTAACAAAAATTACTGTGGTTTATTTTCACAGCTTTCTACAGTAATTGACACTCACATAAGCAACTTTTGCAGAGGATAATATTCTAAATAAAATAAATAATCTAAATAATCCTGACATATAAAGCTATAATATTCTCCAGCATGCCTCTGCCTTATTACAGCTGCACTGCTTAAAAGGGAAGTATAACTCTTCTCATTACAGTGTAGCATAAACAACATCTAATTGAATCCCAGTGGATTTTACTCCCAACTGCAGATGCATTGTGCAGCCATGGCTTCAGTTACATACAGTATTTTAGACAAACAAGTTGGTTTTATTTTTATTTGTATAGAAGCCATTAAATTGTATAATTTAACTCAAAGTTGTAAATCAAGGAAATGCTGACATATAGATTTAATGTGGATCTTATTCAAAGTCTACACCATAGGAGCTCATTCTAAATACTCTGCTTCTAAAAACTCACACTTCTCTTTCTTTTCTCAAATCATTGATCTTTTTGTTTCTAATGTGAAAACAAATGTGCCCTAAATGAGCATAGTTACGCATTAACTAAAAGAATACAGTGACTTTCAAATACTTTCAAAATGTTTTCTATTCTCATTCCAAATCAGGGTGACTGTGTTTCACAGATACAATTTTACACTGAAAGACACTGAAAGAGCCCAAATCTCTGCCAAAACTGAGCAGGTCCAACTGGTAAACTTTCAGAATAGTCCTTTTTTATTGCTCATGTTTTTGTTGCCAACTTGGATATTCTTTGCAAATACTGGACTACTTGAGCGCAGAAAACACAATAAAGTTGACTACTGAACAAAATATGAGAAATGGTGAAAATTCCACTGAGATCTAACCAAGTGGTTATTGGACAAAGAGTGACAACTAGATTGAGATCTACTAAATCGCGTCTACTATATGGATTACAGTATGCAGTGTTATGTTTGTGATGTTTTACACATACTGTAGAACAGTGGTTCTCAAACTTTTTCACGTCAAGGATCCCTAAACTGACACATATTAGAGCATGGACCCCCAATTTGAAGATTTTCTGGCAGGATTGCCCATCTGATAGGATTTTTGCTGTTAGATTTTTATTCCAGAAAGTGTATGAAATGCATGACCAAAATTGTCATGCATTCAGTCACTATGTTACTTATGGATGGAATTATAGTGAATATAAATGATTCCCCTTTTTGTTTGGGACCCCCTGGAACCCCTTCGAAGACCCCTAGGGGACCCCACTTCTCGAACTGCTGCTGTAGAAAATAACCTGCCGTATGCACAACAAATGCTTATTCATTTGTGTCCCTGTTTTTGCCCCTAGAGGAGGGGGCCTGAGAAACAGTCAGCATAAAAGAAGAAACCAACTTTTAGTTGTATGAATGATTATCTCAGCAGGCCACAATAGCACAATCACATTCAAACCAACCCAAACAACTTGTCCACCCTAGATTCACAGTATAGCAGCATTTCAGATCACATTAGCGGCATCAGTTCTCCATCAGCGTCCGTTCACTGAGATATGTTTTGGGAGTACCTGCAGCCCAATAAAACAATCCCTGTAGTTACACACCTAACAGACTGGAAAACATGGCGGGTCGCAGTTATGCACATAAACTGTGAGTGACACAAAAGCTGTCACATGGCTGGTTTAGTCGACTGCATTAAATAAAGTTGAAGCGTATCTATTCCCTCAGGGGATGCAGCAGGAACATGTCTGCTGTAGACATTGCGTAACTGTACTCTGTTTTACTACTTTTTTGTGCTTGACATTAGTTGCATCAAAAGCATTATTAAATAATAAACAAATTAGATGAAAATCCCAATCCTTACTGGCACCAGCTGATTGTTGTTTACCTTTTGTTTCTATCTCTTTCTTTTTTAAATTGCTTCACAAAAAACTTATAAAACCATTTTTTTGACGTGGAAAGTCTCATCAGGCCCTATGCCCACTTAATTATAACAAACAAACAAACAAACTCAAGAATAGTGATGTGAGTACTTCCTCTGGGTCCATCAGCGCGCCCGCTGGCAAGACCATAAAATAATATCCCCACTGTTTACTGTTTACCTAACTAATTAATTTGCTTTGATACATTTCAAGGCTTCCAGCGGTCCCTGGCAGGAGTGGGCAATAATTTGCAGAAATCGTGTAGCTTTATTATTCCAAACTAGACAGCTGCTGTGGTTAACTTTGACCAGTAAGGACTGTTTCACTGACGTGGGTGGGAACAACAGCTGCTTAACTTCTCTGACCTGTCAGGGCCATATAAGCTACTGAGGTGCAATTTCAGATACGCAATCTACACCACATGAGGTCCATGCAGGTGCAACTAAACATGCACTCACATATGCACATGTACACAGAGTTTGCTTACACAGGACGTAACATGGTTTGCTTAGGGCAAAATGGAGTCTGACTGATGATGTCTGCTTCAGCCCTGCAGTGAAGAGTTCTGTGCCAGTTGAACCACTATACTACCTCTACTCACACTCTCTCTCTCTCTCTCTTTAATGATCATATATGCACTTGAGAGCTACAGTAATTCAGCAGCCTCTCTTTGTATCACTATCTGTCAATTTCCCATGACACCTCAGTCTGAGACCATTTTTCTTCTATGCTGCAGAAATTGCATAAATATATTGTGGTTAAATTGAAAAGGCTGAACAGTTGGGCTGTTCCTGACTCAGGGAAAAAGCAAATGGCAAGTCCAGGTCACATTTGGTTGGGAAATGTCATATACCCAGACTGCTTATCCAGTAGCTTTTTAAATTATGGCTAGTTCTCATTTCTTGGCTTGTAATTGGATGCATGTTGCCTGTTTTATTTTTCCTTTGAATTCAACGAAAGACACACATGGGCTGTTGTGGAAAGCACTATTTTGGCACTTGTATAATGACTTGGGGAGAATTTACATGGTGACTCATAAACAAGCATTCAGCCATGTCTTAAGAGCATTGCATTGCCACTTATTCCATACTCTGAAAGCCTCCAACTTCAAAATTAGTATTATCCCAAAGGAAACCTGGCGTGCAGGCAGTTTTATACTGTCTATGGCAGGCAGGCATTAAATACACAGGTCATCACGCCTTTCACTTTGTAGGTGTTTCTCTCTTTGACCTTGATGAGGTGCTGATTCAGACAAAAGTCAAGTAAGAATTCATTTTCAGAGAAATCGAGATAGAAAAAGGGAAAGTGAGGGACAGCAAGAGAGATTGACAACAGAGGGAGTGAGCGTTGTTGTTTTTACCTGCACATCCTCGTGTGTGCATGTGACTTTGCATGCATGTGTGTGAAGTATCTAAAGACAAGACAGTGAGGAGGACAGTGTTTTGTTTGTGTTTATGAAGGCTTCAGTCCTAATCACATTCACCACACAGGTCTGTTGTGCAGCTCTGACCACAACACATCACGCCACAGTTTAATAATGAGCTCTGCGGAGACTGTTCTGCATAATCACGTTGAGACACACAGATAGAGAGGGAGAGATGCCTGAAACACTTCCATGAGTGCGCACGAGACAATACACACAAACATGCACACTTATGTCACTATCTTTGTGAGGACCCGTCATTGACATAAAGTTAACTTAATTCTAACACTAACCTTAAAACCAAGTCTTAACTCTCTAACAGCACTTTAAACTTGTGGGGTCCAGCATTTTGGTCCCCACAAAGCTGTGACACCCCACAAGTTTTGTCCGGCGTCAACTCACACTGAAGTATTTCAGCAGTGGAGCGTTTAGCCTACACGTTGTTAACGTGTTGTTAATTTGTCATTCTGTGTGCTTCAACTTCGGTTAACAGGTTTATGTGAGCCCGTTTCGCTTCACACTCTGCATGGCAACGTCCACGTGGGGCATTTCAGAATAAGATTGGTTTGCCTGCCTGATTTTGGTGACTTGTTCAGATTTTGTTAATTCGTTCAGTTGTCCTTGCTTTTTATGCTGCTACCATGGATAAGTAGGCTACGTAGTTCAATTGTTTTAACTGTGTTTATTGTTGATATACAATCAGGAGTGTTCACAGGGTGTTTTATTTTGAAAGTCGATCAGATTCTCTCTGCCGGTCTGTGTCTGACTTCCTGCTCGGTTCATCTGCTCTGTGCTACTTGACGCAGGTTCTGTCAAAAATAGACCAGCAGAGATTGGTGAATATTTAACTTTAGCTAACTTTAAAAAAAAAATTGCAAATCAAATCATAATCGTAGAAATATCTGGCAGAAAAATCAAAATTAGATTCTTTCCCCCAAATCGCTCAGCCCTAATGTGCGTTGCACATTAGCAGGAGGTATTATTACTGCTGTCAAACACATTACTGTAATGTTTTTGTATTAAAAAAAGTTAGTTGATATAAACATTTTCTGTTCATAACTGGGTACATTCTGAGCTTCTGTGAAGTCTTCTCTCTGTGATGTAGCCATGCAATCATGAGCAATAAAAACAGTAAAAAAAATAATAAAAAGCAATGCAAAAGAGTATGGTGGGTCAAACACACCTGCCCCACCTTAAAACTGCATCGTTTTTTAAATCAGAGTCGGAGTGATTCATAAATCACAGCATCTACCTTTTCTGCCACCTAATTGAATCTTTCCACACTTAAAAAAACAACAACAAGCTTATCTTCGTTAGAGGAGATGGGTTATTGAAGAGATGAGAAATCACCTCAGTGATTGTAATTAATATTAGACATTTGGATGAAACACATTCTGGTTTATTTTATCAGTGTTAGAAATGTGATGGTATGCTGTTGTAAAGAACAAGCTAGAGCTGCAAAGATTATCTAAGCATTTCATTCTTTTAACCAACAATGGGAAAATCTGCTAAGGTGCATAACGTCAAGAGTTTGAGTCCAGACTGCAAAAGAACGACAGAAGCAGTGACAAGTAGTAAAGTATGCATTTCAGCAGACTGCTACCAAAGTAAGGTTTACTGTCTCCTGATCTTTAAACATGACTTATTATGTCAGTGGATGATGTGAAGGGGTGTTTGTAGCTGCCTCTCCAAATGAGTTCTTGTAGCTTGTGTTTGTAGTTATGTATGTTTTTCTAGTTTGACATCCTACAAAAAGAGGGGGAATTAGGATTTTCTGAATGCACACTGTGAGAAGCAGTCCTGTCATAGCAACGGGCCTCCTGCTTCATCATCATTCACCGTGGTAACATGAGCACAGAAGGAGCTGATAGGCTTCTCAGTTGAAAACATTGTGTGATTGCACCTAGCAGCGTTTGGGTAGCTGAGTGAAGTCACTGAGGCAGTTATAGCAGAAACTGTAGTTAAATTAAAAAAGGACAAAAAATAGAATTGATGTTGACATCAGTACAGCAAAGAAGGTGTGACAGTGTGGTGACAAAACTGTTTTCTGGCTTCTCATGTGCATTTCAGTCAAAAAGAAACCAGATTCCCATCTCAGCCCTGACTGAGTCCATCTCCTTTACATCTCAAGCATCTGTTTTGAACCATCCTACCTAATATTTTGTCTGAAAACGCTCTTGCTTTGAGAAATGTATCCGGCAGTGATTTTTATAGCTCTGTTTAAAGAATCATGCAGCCCAGTTTCACTCAATACCTCAACACTCAACAACACCGCACCCAACACACTATTTCTTCTTGCTTAAAAATGAATGAGGTGTGAGTCATGACCAGCAACTATTTCCATCTATTTTGATTCTGTGCTGTCACTCTCGGTTAGCCCTAATCTCTGCTTCCTGGGAGAGCAAAAGACAGGCAATAGATGAATTTGGTCTGTATGCCCATATTTTTATTGGATCAGTATTAGATGTGATCTAACTAATCCTACTAATCCAGCAAACTATTAATTTGGTTTTATAATGACAAATGCAATAACCATAAATCTGTATGTAGCACGACCTCCAATGACACTCAGCAAAAGTTCAATCAGAATGACTATCCTTATGCTTCATTCATTCACAACTCTCTCATACGCTCTCTTCTCGCTAGTCTAATCAGCTGACTATGGGCGTTCACTCATAAATTAAACCGACCAGATTTTGCCAATCAAATTCAACATTTAAATCTGTTCCCCTCTCTGCTGCTGTCACTGCAGCCTTCCTCCACCACATTCACCTCCAGTTCGTCATACCCAGGCCCATGTTGATCTCATCAGAAGTCCACTCCTCATCACATCAAGATCTTCAGCATTCTCTTTATCAAATCACCACTGCCAGAGTCTTGATCCCACTTCTGTGGTTCCTATTTTTGTGTTCCTGGTTGATTGTCTGGTCTGCCCTAATGTGTATCACCTGTTAATCACCTGCCTCTTATAAGTCTGTGTATTCCCTTTGTCTAGTGTCGTTCATCTTCGTGAATAACAAGTGTTCCTGACGGTTTCCTGTGTGTGCTACCAGTGTTTGGATATATTTTTGGATTTCTTTGACCTTGGATAACTGGCTGTGCTAGGTCTGTGTGCTTTATGGACTGCCTGTATCGCCTTGGTTGGAGTTGTTCACCTTTCATTATACAACTTTGAGAACTGAACCTCCTCAGCCTGGATGTCTTGTGATTGGGTCTAAATCCCTGTTTTCCTGTGTCTACACTTGGCAAACCTAACAGTTTCTATACCACAGCTTTACCACCCCTTTAAATACCAATATGTCACAATGGGGTCTATTTGCAAAAGATTATTCACATTTACATATTCATCAGACACCAGTTAATAAATGATTTGTTTGCTCAGATAAAGTCTCTTCTGATTGAAATAGGAAAAATCATGAATCCTGATTACTTGCCACCACTCTCAACTTAATGTTGTTGACAAAAGGAAAAATTGTTCTTACAAATCAGTAAAATATAGTATGTATTACTTTGTGACACTGGATGATATGACTCACTGAGGTTGTTTTATTCATGAATAGCCATTTGCTGTGGTCAGAGATCTCCCAGGAAGCTAATGCTTTCAGACAACACAACTAAGAGACCTGGGCCATTAGCTCACTCTCTAACACTTTTTTTCTAGCTGGCATCTACCCTGCATTTTTCCTTCTTCTCATTTTGGCACATAGGGCCTACTGTAATTCACATACAGTATCCAACTGCTTTTTATTGCTGAAAGCAATAAATGGATGTGCTAGTGATTTTTTAAAAAGATGCCACCCTGCATGTTTTCCTTTCATTTTGGCAGCAGAATTAAACTATTTTGGCGTTGCTGTTTTTGTTGAATTGTTGAAAGCAGTGCATGGATTGGTAGGTTGTTAAAGCAACATTATGTAAAATGTGTTTTTCACATGTGTAATTCACAGCTGTAACTTGAATAGCAAGCTAGCCAACAAAGCTAGACTGCAAATATCGCAAGAGCGCTTACGTTAACATTATTGATGTTCCAGTATTTTATTTAAGTTTGCTAACATCAACTGGACATCTATGGCTAGCAGCTAAACCTGTCTGTGAAAATCTGACTGATTTCAACAACTTTGCCAGCACAGCCAAACATCAAGCAAGTGCAACAGCACAAGACGCAGCAAGTCAGCTAATAACTAATTGCTTACTAGTCCAACAGCAAGAAGGCCAGCTCAGCATCTGTCCTGCATCAGGTCAGTCCACGTCAGTCCAATATTTACTCTTGTGCCATCACTTGCTGGTCACTCTGTCTTCTTCACTTCCTTCGATAATGTTTTCTTCAGTCTCTTTGCAGTGCAGCCTCTGCTGTGATTGCCAATTGTATATTCTATACTCTTTGCTTCTTCTTATAGCTTGCTTGCTGAAGAGCTTTGTTGAAGTGTTATGGTGCCATACAGCATTACGCTGTTCTCAAGATAGAAATCCTGCATTGAATTTTAGAACTAGATAGTGCCAGATAAAGCTTCAACGGGCCCGTGCGGCAATAAAATTGACGTTATTCACCATGATTGTCATTGTACCATCCAAAACATTTTGAACATAATGTTGTTTTAAAGATAATTTCCAAACCTTATTACTTTTCAAGTTAGGGCTGCTCAATTATTGGAAAAATCATAATCACATCAATTTTGGTCAATATTGAGAACACGACTATTTAACAGAATTACTGATGGATTTAGGAAACGTCATGCATTTATTAACTTTTAAAAGTGATGGGTAAGAAAAGTACAAATAATACTTTGTATTAACACAAATTAAACAATCACCGCAACTTTTCCACAAATTTGACCTATTATCACCGTTTCTTGTAAAACGTTGTCATACGTCAGCTTTTGATTTCTTTGTTCACAAGTCTCACGTCTCACATTTGCCGACCAAAAAAGGGGACCATGAAAACCAGTAGTGATCTTCTTTCCCAAAGTGGGGGTAAACGATATTGCAAAATGTGCAGTATTATGGCCAAACATACAGGAAGTCGTGACTGAATCAGACCAAACAGTTCACTGAGACACAGGCTCGGCATCGCAGTCAACTGCAAGCGCTGAAAGAATCAAGGTGGGCTGGTTTAAATGTGCATGGTTAGGGTTAGGTGAGGGACTGTAAACTAAACTATAATTCTAAAGTTAAAAAAACACGTCTCACTTAATCACACAATTTCATCGCAAAAAATGCCCCAAAACATTGCAACTTTCATCGCAATTGTTTTGAAAAGCTGCCGCGAAATCAGGCATTTCAGACTGCAACAATCACAAAAAAACACCCGCAAAATCCTGGATGGACTTTCTAATGTTACGGCAATGTTGATAATGATGATCTCTTTCCCTCTCCTGCAGCAAACACACATAGATTAAGTAAAAAGAGACAGATAGGTCCAACCGCTAGCTATCAATAAAACCATTAACACTTTGTTCACCAGGTTGGTTTAGGGCAGTAGCAATTTCTGTCCAACGATTGGTGTGAATTAAGAAACAAACCATGTGTGCAACAAAGACTGGTGACTGGTACTGCTGATATTTCATTGTATGTCAGAACATGTCACACTGAAGAAGCAAAGACCAAAAAAATCAAATCAAATCAAAGATGTTTGAAATTGATCGGCACATCCAAGACTAGGAACACGCATGTATGAACAGGTTAGTGGGGTCCGCTAACTCTCGCACATCATAATGACACAACCAATGATGCTGGCAATGTGTCGTTTTCGCTCTGATCTTAGAAATTAGAATTGAATGCCATATCATATAGTGTGTGCACTTGTGCTGAGTGAGAGAGTACTATACAGTATGTGCTTTCATGGTTACAGCTGTGCGGACAGTGGAGATGAGGACAACTGACAGCTAGAATTTCATCTGAGATTATTTTACCGTTTTGTTTCTATGCATTAGATGAGCTGTGAGCTTCAAACATGGGCAATCCGTGCTAAAACTGTGCTATTAGCCAGTTCACAACCAGTTAATAAAAGGAAAATGTGACCTGCATTACACATGCATGCACCACTACCCTGGATGGACATGCCATCAGCATGTCTGAAACATGCAAGAAAAGAAAGGCCTCTTAAGAGGGAGTGTTACAGGGATTTTTTTTCTTCCTGAGGTATAGTACGGATAGGCCAGAGGGCAGAGGTGAAATGGTTATTGTTCGCTATTTACAGTAAGTGTCCTTCCATTATCTGTCGACCTGTTCATACCAGATCTCTGGCTTCACACACTAACTTACAGTGCATGATCCACTCAGTGTCTAAGTGCAGTGTGACAGCTTTTTCTGCCGGCTGTTCATTCAGTAAAACATCCTGAGTCACTGGTATAAAAGACTACAGGATTTTGTATCAGCAAGGATCATGTTTTTAAAACACACACACTCAGAGGCACTCACAGGCATACTCTAAGTAGCCTTGGTTGTCTCAGAGAGGTGGCTGAAAATTGAGTGAAAATTAGTCCTATGTCTTGTGTTTGTGTGTGTGTATGTGTGTTTGTGTGCACACGCTGACATGGCCTGCTGCTTGGGGGATACAGACAGATCACGACAAAACACTTGCAACCTCTCAGGTTTAAATTGCAGCAGAGATGTAATCCAGGAGGAATTCAATACAATTTCTAACAACAGAAGCTGTACTGGTTCATAAAAAGTACTCGTCTCAGACACTACATGCAAATTTGCTTCAAATCTAAACTTAAGCTGCACGTCAGGACTAATTGTTGCATAATTTTGTTTGGCTACCCCATCCACTTTGTCATGAATGATATTCACTCTGTCTGACTGCCTCTATTTTATCTGTCTGCCTGACAGAATCGACATCAGACAATGCATTGACTGGGTTGAGCACAGAGGAGGGTTTTGTTTGTTTTCATACCAACCTGGCATGAGGGGGCGGTGGATTACTGTCTGCACTGAGCTCATGAGAGGATACCATGATTCAGTGGTGGAAAAAATAAATAATCCCACAACTGACAAAAGTAACTTGTGTTAACTTTGGATAAGCATTCTGGGGAATTACATTTAGCATGTATCATCTATCCTTTATTTTCCTGCTGGAACTGCTTGTAATTCCTCCACTAGAACCAGAGTGACTACATACATTTTCAGATAATATTTCTGTTTTTAAGGTCAAGTTCAGATTAAGTTTATAGCACATTTGAAGACCAAAGTGCTTTCCAGGTTTAGAATACACAATAAATATACATGACAAAACAGTAGAAAAGGTCAATAATGTCAATACTTAACTCTGTTTGAAGATAAATGAATGGAGGTGGGCCTTCAGCAAGGGCTTGAAAATGTCAGCAGTCTGAGCAGTTCTTATTTCAACAAGTAAAGTATTCCAAAGATTAGTAGCAGCCACTGAAAAGTTTAGTTTAGTTTAGTTTTTAACCTAGATCTGGGGACATCAAAAGTCTTCTCGTTGGCTGGCAGGGCCATTTTTTCAGTCTCTGCAAAAAATGGCATTTACAACTAATCTATTTTTTCAGATTTAAAGGTTCTGTCAAAAATCACACCCAGAGTTGGTAAATGGGCGGCTATAGGCTCCTTGAGTACCATCAGCAGCTACACAAGTAATTAAATCCCCAGGAGGATGGAATACAACCACCTCAGTCTTACTTTCATTAAGACAGAGAAAGTTCTGATCCAACCATATTTTAAGATCTCTCAGGCAGACTGAAGACTGAATTGAGGGTTTGTAATTGAATTTTACAGGCAAATAGATTTGTATATCATCCACAAAGTAATAAAAGGAAATATTGTATTTCTTGAGAATCGACCCCCATGGTGGCATGTACAATGAAAAGAGCATGGGGCCCAATATGGATCCTTGGGGGACCCCACAAGAAAGAGGGGCAGTGAATGTAGAAAATTCGTTGAGGTAAACAGCGGAACTCCTATCCACCGGGTATGATTTGAACCACTTGAGGGCTATGTCACTAAAGCTGTTTGTAATAATTTAAATGTATTTTATTATTAAGGAAGGACTACATAGCCTGCAAGCTAAAGTCAAGGTCAACTGATTCAAATGAAGGTTCGCCTGCAGCTGTTTATATTACTTATACAGTATTAAATATTACAATTTAATAGATCAATGTCTGATCAATGTCCTCACCTTTAGATATCCCAACCCTTTTTTATTGAATGATGTGGAACTTTTAACCAATGTTGAACCACCATTATCCAATGGATATTTGGACAGCAACCTGAATATTTTCCATCAGAAATACCAATAATGATAAACTCTTATCCCCATTTCTGCAAGTACAGAATTGTCAGGTGGGGTATTGCCGCCATTCAGCAGCTCTAGATCAGCTGCTCCATATCTAATAAATGATCTGTAGGGGTGTGGCGAGATCTCATGCCACATAAAGTAATGTAATGCACGGCAGACTACAGGGCAGGTAGATTTTTAAAAAATATTCTAAATTCTCATTAAATGATTATGTTAGTCTCGTAACATTACGACTTTCTCCTCAACATGTCAGAGATCACAGAAATGTGGGAGAGATTCTAAATGTGCAGAAAGTTTTGAACATGAGCAGAAAACCTACTGAAACACAGGAGCTACTCAAGTCCAGGAGTTTATAACTGAATTAAAATTAAATAATTTATCACTGAGGTGAAAAGGTGCCACAATCATATTTAAAAAGGTTCCTTCCCCAAACAAAACAGTAGGGAAGACTAAATCATGCCCGCATGTGTGTTGACTCAGTAGGAATCATATTAAATGTTGATCTACATGAGAAAACATATCTGAAAGCAAGATTGCTGAGAGCCTTACTGCATTATGTATTACACTTTCATATTTTAAATTGTCGCATGTAAGACAGAAATTGGTGCAAATTGTTTTTTGTCCTCAAATTGTTTATTGCTTGAAAATTTTATTTATTCTTACTCTTTGCTATTGTGAACTCTATTGTACCTTTACTTCTTCCCCTCTCTGTCTGATGTCACTCATTTTTCTTCTTTGTCCACACTTGTTCTCACCGTCTCTCTGCTTACCTTATCTCCCTGTGCCCATGCCTGTCTCTGTCTTTGCTTACTCTCGGTTTATAAAACCTTAGAATGTATTATAAGCACGGCGAGAGAGAAAAGGAGGCGCTGACATCGGTTTCACCAGCTATACCTTGTTGCCTTCCAAAAAGATAGAGGAAGCGATCACAATTACCTGGTGGAATGAAGATAAATGGCATGCCTATCTTTCTTTCCAACTCTACAGTTTAGTTTTCCTTTTTTCTTGCTTTCACTACCTCACTCTCGTATAGCATCCTTTTTCCTATTTGCTTGTTCCATCAGTCCAAAAGTATAGGGCTCAGTAAAAAAAAGCATGCATTAAGGAAAGAATTAGGCTTTCCCAGTCCCTTTTCCCTGAGGCCACCCTCGCCAATATATAATCCCAGGTAACAAATTGCAGTATGAGGAAACCCAGGCCTCTTGGTAATGGATCCATTCCAAGCATCAGTTTACCATTGATCACAGTGGAACTAGCTGTTGGCTGCTCAGGGAGTTTCACAGCCTGGTCTTTCGTGTTTTCCCGCTCAATGAGGCAAGAGAACCTAGAAGGTCAATAAGAGTCCATTAAAACAGCTCGATCCTCGAACCATTCATAAATTAAAAGGATGCTCTTAAAAAAGAATTCTGCCTGAGAAGAGAACTTGGATGTGAAGCTAAATGATTTCTTCTGATTTTTAATGCATTACAGCAATCTCTTTGATTTGCTAGTGACAAGCGGAGTGACTGCTGCAGTGGTGGTCCGCAGCAAGGCACTGTAAAGTGTAAAAGGCAGAATTTGGATCTAACATAGTCCTATTCAGGTTAACATACTGAAAAAATCATATGACATGTTGCAGTACCCATGATTGGTCTTGACTGCTCCTCTTACAATGTCTTCTTTTTGTCTTTAACAGGAATTTATCTGTCTCAGACAGTATTGGGTGGAGACAAATAAGCACAATATCAACTGAGTCTTGTCAATGCTTATGAGTCCACCAGATGCGGCCACATTGTATTCTAGAAGCAGCAATTCGGTCAATTTTTTAAATAAAACACTCTCTGCAGACTCCCAACTCGCTACATAAGCAACGATGTAGCTTATTTAATCTTATTAGAAGCACAGAAAGCAAACACTGATTATCAAATCAACAAAATCTAAACATGTTAGCAAAATCAGGCAGGCAAAATACTCTGATTCTGAAATGCTCCCTGTGGAACATGCAGCAGAGCAGATGACGGATTAAACCCGAGCCGTTGCCGGTAAGCCTGGTAGAAGCACAAAAAGGACAAATTAACAACAAGCCAAAAACGTGCTTCGCTCCTGAGACATTTCCAGTAGAAGTTTACACCGGGCAGAGGGTGGAACAACCGTGGCGCAGCCCATGAGACGAGAAGCAGCCGGATTCAATGGACTTTCTGGGTAAGACTATTTTACTATGGAGACAGTACCCACCCCAGTCACAGCCTGTTCACCCTGATGCTGTCTGGCAAGAAATAGTAGACCGTTCTCATCTCAGGGCGACTCATACAGACCAGAAGTGCTAGGTAGCTAGCGCTAGCTAGCTTGCTACATTCATGTTAAAGATGTTGACAGCCCCCTGAAGCCCCCTACCGTTACCATAACCATCAGAAATGTTAGTCCCTAAAGCTAAGTGACTGACTTCATGCATGTCAACCGGCTAACGCTACAGGTGGCCTCATTGCCGATGGGCTAGCAGGTAGGGTTAGCTTCCTTTGTGTTGCTGCACAAAAAGCAAATGGTGGTGTTTCATACAAATGCTGAAGGGTACCTTTAGTGTAAAATAATTAAGCTTTGTCACGCTGTCTGAAAGCGTTGGTAATGACGAACTGAGATGATAATGCATTGACATACAGAAGTATCCACTGTACAACCCGATTCCAGAGCAGTTTCTTCCCTTAGGCTGTAAGACTCCTTAATTAATCCTTAGGCTGCACTCCACCATGTAAAATGGTTTTATTTCTGTATCTAATTTTTTGTTTGCTCTTTGTTAACATAAAGAGAAATACAAACTTCATCATACAGCCCTGTGTTGTAAAATGACAAATACCTTACAATTAACCTTGTACCTCATACTTGGGGGTCTCTCATACCAAATCAGTACACCTTTAATCTATATTATGTATCAAAGCGCTTTCCAATGAGTTTTAAACAATTAGCAAAGAACATAATAAAGTTTCTGAACCCTCACAACAACCAACACAGTAACACTATCAAAATGGATTCCCCTCAGCTGTTAACCACCATGGTCTTGACTACAGTACTGCTGATGTGTGTGGTACAGCACGATTAATTGAGCTGCTATTAATATTTAATGACATTCACAAGACTGTTCCTCTTATGTACTGATCAAATGCAACAGAACCAGAGAGACAATACAACATAAGGACCAAGGAGTACAAAATGCATCATGTCCCCCAGTGAATCTCCTTCATACTCCTTGAGCTGCAGGCTTTAGTTCCCACAGTGACAGTAATGGTCACAAAAAATATCAATTTTCAGATACAGTGATAGTCCTTTAATTTGACATTATTGTAGAAATTATCCAAAGATCCCACCAGGAAGTGCTCTTCTTATCAGTTCTGTTTCAGCTGCGACGAATATCTGAGCTGTTTAGACTAGCTGTGAAACACTACACTGCGACACGGGATAGGTGGAACATTACAACCACACTGTGTGACTAACAAGAAATATCCTGAATACACACAAATTCACAGTCACTCCGACGCAGAGATTCTCTTCTGACGGTCATATCTGATCACAACGCACCACTTCACTTCTTTGGCTTTTCAGTGAAGAGTAAAAATAGTCAAGTGCTGCTGACTGATAAAAGATAGGCTTCCTAGAAAGGCTGTCCTATAATTATGCTGCAGATGGAGACTTTTTTGACAGCCAAGCAAATACACAGATCAAACAATGCATAGCTTCTGATAAAAATGCCTACCCAGAGTTCCCTGACACATCAACAGCAAGGTGAAGTGTGCCCGAGAGAAGTACTTAAATCCATAAAACTGTGTGCAAACCTATACTGATTTCATCCTATAAAACATACTAGTCAGCATCATTGCAGGGAATTTTCAGTGCTTACATACCTTTCAAGCAACAGATTTATCCACATTATTTATCTTTTTATCTTTATTTCTTAGTTCAAAGTAGATAAGATAGACAGAGTTCATGGACAACAAAGACCCACATTTGGAATAAAACACATTTCAAATTTGACAGGTATGCGCTCTGGACCTTGGTCTGTCATGGCTGGAAAATAAATCTTTCCCTGCATCAGTCCTGAATCAGCCCTGCAGGGTTTTCAAAACAATTTCTCTTGAGAAAGGGATCAATAGTGTAGCATTACTGCAGTGAGGCAGAGTATCCTCAATGGATTCATCTTTAAAGCTGCAGCGGGCGACTTTGCATGTTGGCAGCACCAAATGGTACAAACGGGTGACGTCCTGAAGGTTAAAGAATCTGTACCCACAAATAATACTAATTGCACAACCCAAATGTCCTACGGGTGAAAATTGTGTGAATGAAAATTCTTTTTTTAGCCATCATTGAGCTCATTTTGTTTGATTTTGAGGGCTTGTTTCTCATCCATAGGTTATTTTTTTTAGATTTAAATGATAGTAATCAAACAAGTTACTACACATGGGGCAAAATATGCTACATCAAAAAGGAGAATGGAGCTGTTTCAGCCTCAGTTCCTGATTCAGATAACACAATTTGGACCTGACATAGAGTCACATTGGCCCATTAACCATGTCAAAGCCACTAAGCAGCATTATTGTAACATCTGACAAACTAGAGGTCGGATCAGAGAGTTAATGTAGTGTGAAACCTAAACAGAAATCGATTCAGCTGAGTACAGGGATGAGCAGCGATGTTGAGATAGACAGTATTACCTTTACTGGCAAAAACTGGCCAAACCTGAGTCCCAGTGTACAATGAACCAAAAAGCTTGATTCTCATTACAAAATGCCATCTTTTTCAGTTTGAGTTCTTTAGTTGTATTTGTCTTCTACATATGAGACAAAAAAGCCAGACACAATATTTCAGAGGAACTAGCGCAAACAAATTCATGCTTTAAAAAGCAGGTCTTGAATCAGAGAGAACAATTCCCTAGTTTAAATTCATGCTGTTAGCTACATTAGCTAGCCGTATCTTGCACAGCATCCATATGTGTCTGTGTGTGTCTGTTTCAGCATTCATAATTTATTTAGTTCAGTCACAAGATCTGATGACTGAAGCTGTGTAACAAACCATGCATGACCACATGGTATCCTCTGAACATCAAGGGTTTATAGCGCTGCACAGGTGTATACAAACACATGCACACACACTTGTTCAGAGGCTTTGTACATAGACAGACATAACTCAACATAATTCACATACCATTTACAGACATAACCACAGAATGAGCATTAGTTCAGACTCTCTGCTTTGATGGGGAGAAACTTATTTTGTATCCATCCTCGCTTTGAATCCACAGAGGGCCTGATCATTTAATCTCTTTGAAAAGCGCCTGTTGTGGCGGTGGTGCATGTGACCATGAAGGAGATAACTTTTAGCTACACAAAAACTTCCATAGAGATATTTCATTTCCCAATATCTGTATGACACAAACATTCCTAAAACTGGCAGGAAAATGTTCATCCTCACGAGCCAAAAATCTTTGTCAATACTTGCAACATGACATCTATTGTGTATTTTTGCACAAAATTTGCCCAAAGCTTCATATTTAGCATGTACTATATGATATAGATTTGACTATAACTACTGTAGGGCTGGTTATTACACTGTTTTGGTACCAACCTCAGTGCATTTAGAGTAGCATTTAGAGTAAACGTACCAAATGCTGACACTGACTGACTGTTCAGATTTGTAGACTTGGTAACTTTAGTCATGTATTTGCTCAGAGTTTTTGTGAACCTACTTGTGTTTAGGCAATCTTTGAAATTTGACATGTTTGGGGTCCATTGTTAAGTTAAAAACATGTTTTTAAAACACTTGTGTAAGGTACCAATAAAAACATTGTTTAGTTATGTGTAACAAAATGCATGTATTGTATCAGAAAGATATTCAAATGTTTTGAACTCACTGATAAATCTCACAATTGTGTGGGATTTTTCATTTATCAGAATTTAAATGTTGTACAGGAAGTACATAATAATAACAAGAAAGACTTTTGACAGGAATCTACTTAATGACTGGTCCAGGCCTGGCCATGATCCACTGCTGGATGTAGAGGAATGACTGTAATAGAGAGGAAGAAAAATGGGTGTTTGGGGGAAACATTAGGACTGTGATTTATAAATGTGACATTATCCTCGGCCTTATAAAGATTTCATAACTATACAGACCGAGGGCCTGAGTACAAACACACATAGTGTTATCCCCAGATTAATGCCACACACCAAAGCAAACACTCAGTGGATGCTTAAGTCACTAATGATTAAGATTAGGCTGTCACATTAATTAATCAAATCCAAGTGGAGTCATTTGTAAGAAAAATGTGTAGAAAGGTTACACCTTTATTTGTTATTAGCTTTTAGATTCAAGAAACTACTAGCAGTGTGATTATACTGCTTTAAGACATTTTATCTATATCTATCTCTTCCCCTTGCGTCATTCACTGCCGTGTGAGGATGGCACATCTATATGTGTACGCCTATGTATGAGTGTCTGTGTCCTCTTGGAGCTGAGGAGGAGGAGGGAGATGCGACTGAAGCATCTGGTGTGAGAAACCGAGAACACTGGAGACAACCTCACTCAGAGAATCTTCAGGAAGTGAGAATAGCAGAGGATCTGTTTATTGTGACAGTGTGGTACTTCTGCAGAAAAACATGTAGTTATAACGCAGTATCACTGCAGTGTATGATATCATGCAGTAATTTAGATTACAGGAGAACAACAAAAACAGGAACAAACATACAGTTGCAGCAAAACAATGATTTGTGTCGCTTTCACACCTTAAGTCAATTCACGGCTTGCTTGGTCCACACCAAGAGGATGTTACCTCTTAGCTCAGGTCCATTTTTTTTTTCATGAACCAACGAGACTAAACAGATAACATGTAATATGGACAGAAAGGTACCTCATTCATTGGACTATTTTTGTGACTGTCATCATGCATCATCAGTGTTTTACCCGGTCTCATTCACAGGTCATCAAATACAGACGCTTTTCCACGCCCTGCTGCATCTCACACAGATGCAGAGGGTACCCTTTAGCTGAACATAAGCCCCGCTCTCCTGGGTGAAAGTCCTGTGTTTGTTTGACCCATCCATCCATCCTCTAAAGGGTACCTCGTGCGTCTGTATGAGATGCAGAGGGGCATGCCAAAACATTGGTATTTGATGACCTTGGAGTAGGACCGGGCTGCAACGTTACAAGGTCCCATGTAGGGAAATCTAATTCTGGAGATTGTCAGAATTTTGTGCCGTATTATTTATTGTGTCTCATGTCACAAAGTGCTCACAAAGAAATGCGTTATTATGTGCATTATCTGTTGAGACTGCAACAAAACCTCATAAGTTATAAATAACGAACGGATAGAAGTAGGATGAAAAAAAGTATTTTTGTAGTGTAATATTACAAGAGGATATATGCTGCAAGGCAGTAATGTTTCAGTCACTTTTTAGAGAAGAACTGCTGAAATACATGAACAGAGACACAAGCCCACCTCTTCTACCTGACAGTTACCAAAATCAGCAGATGCATTTAATGATAAATTTTAGCTTTTGAATATATGCAAAAATCTCAGAGTGCTGTGGTTGGTTTGCTTTCACACCACGAAACCAACGGCACCAGAGGTTTGTGGTTGGATCAACACCCTCTTTCTCAAGCTGTCTCTTTCTGGTTCTTTGAACAACAACATTCACACACCAGATGTTGTTTGATCCACACCAAACAGTTTACATTCAAATGTACTTTTACCCACTTATATATAGATGTCTTACAATCAATCAGTTTTTAAATGGTAGAATCTCTCTAGCCTGTCTCATGTTACAGAGACTATATAGAGTGAGATTTACACAGAACAGCTAACACCTCAGTAACCCCACTCTATCCCTGAGAAGTCAAAGCACCCTTGTCCCCATTCTGTCAACAGTAAGACACTATATAGTGATGCTGTGTACTGCTAAAGGCCCGTAAATCTTATACAGGCCAATTGCCATTCGTTATATAATTGATAGTAAATGGTAAATACAGTGTCAGCACATGCCTTCAAATCATGTGTTGTAAAACACAGCCTTATCCCCTTCACCACACTATTAAATAAGGCAAAGAATGAGACGTTTAACCACTAAAGATTAACATACCAGTCAACAGCCAGTCTGTGGCCCCATTCTGCTTCAGTATTCTACATTGTCTGCCATTGTTTAAGTGTAGACCCTCAAATAATCAAAACCACAACTAAACCAGTCACTAAACAATAAGCAGGTATGTGGAGTATTATCCAATCACAAGTTATCTGTGAAAAGGATATCTGTGACGTGATCGGCCATATTTATTATTTGCATGTTTGTAATTCATGTTTAGAAAGAAGGGATTTAGGGCAGATTATCCACTGCAAATTCCTCAGTCATCTGATAAAAGCAAGCCAGTTTGAATAGGCATGTTTTAAAGTAGTAGTGGGTTTCTCTTTCAGCAGCTGGCAGACAATCGGAGGGGAAGCTCAAGACATTTTACATCTGGACTTAAAGTCAGTAATTGAGGGAAATCACAACAATTGTTGAAATGGTTCTCAAGGATTTACTTGCAGAGTATACAAATGTACATGCACAACTATATAAACACTTGATACAGTATGATTTATATAATTATGTATGTCTGTCTTTCTTTCTCTGTCTGTATTTTAAACCTGAAATGTTTTCATGAATTTGCACACAAACGTACGCTCTAATTAGACAGTATATCCCCTTGTGTGCCAATGAATTCATGGTGTAACAAAAAGATATTATCTGTTTATGTCACACACACACACACAAAAAATAAAGTGAGCAGGGCCTACACCTTGGTCTAAAAAAGTTGTGTAATTGTTAATGCTCTGGGTGAAAGTTAATACTGGAACAGGAAGTTTCAAACAGTCAAAATTGTTTTGGCCATTGGTTGTTCTCCAAAAATGGTGGTGGAGGTTGTGTATATACTGATGGGAGGAGGCCCGGATAAATGTGTCTGTGTGAGAATAGGAAAGCTTTTAACACAAATCTGAACAGCTTTTCCAGGCACTTTGGAGAAGGTCCCAAACTTTAGTTACTCAGTTTTCCATCTACTGTTAAGTCACACAAGTTGGTGTTGGTGTTGGTGTTGCAACATCAGTCAAGTTTTATCCTGTACTGAACAACAAATCTGGTGAAATCTCATGAAAACGTTACGAGGGTCAATCTCACTTTTCGCCTGAGAATCATACTTCTTCCATGTTTAAGCCTATCAGATAGCCTATTTGTTAACATTTGGGCCAATCAGCAAGGCATACTGCTTTGGCTTCTTTGGCTACAAATATTTTTGTGAAAATTCAGATGTTGTTATAGCGTCTTATATATTCTGTTGCAATAACAGGTAGTAGTCTGCATGTACTTCATGAAAAAATGAAACATGCTACAGTAATTCAGTTGGGGTTGAAAGCTGGGATAACAGACAATACATGATTTAGCAGCAAAGTTGACCTTAAAGTGAGGATCATACTATGGCACACATGCAGTACTATTTCTGATCTTTTGGAAATGGCAGCAAAAACACAATGATTCATTATGACAATTTGTAGATACAAATTCACAAAAAAATATACACATCTGGACAGAAGCAGAATAATAGAAACGAATCAAAGAGAAAGCACAAACATAATTAATAACCATGCTCTATGTATGGTAATAAGTGCACATGGAAAGCAAACCAAAAAAAGGCCAAAACACTAAAGGTACAGTCCACAAAAGGATTGCAGAGAAACAATGGATTTCTAAGTCTGACACCATAGCACTTCTTCCCTGCTGGCAACTTGGTATTTACCGGTAAAAATAGACAGCACTAGGAGGGAATGAAAATCAAATTAATAAATTATTGTGTTTTCCACCATGAGACAGACAGTAGGCGGGAGCGAGGGTGGGTTTGGGTGTACGAGAAAGGTGGAGCGAGAGAGGAAAGGATGAAGGATATGGAGATTTTGGGCGGAGAAGAAGAGAGGAGGGAAAGTGGGTGAAAGCGAGGGGTTGGGGGAGTAAAGTAGAATTGGAACAAGGGAGGGAGATGGATATTGGTACTTTCTGCTGTGACTGCCCAGATATGATGAATGGCCTGCAGATACCACTGTACAGCTGAATACAAACATCTCTATTGTGTACACTCTGCCTTCTGTGAGTCATCATTTGTTTTTGCCCTCGCCATGTTATTCTTTCAGATATAGCAAATGAGATAGTGAGCAGCAGGAGTCAGCAAATGCATCTCTAATTACCACAAATTAATTCTAATTATATTACACAATGTGGAATAGTATGACGTAAAGACGTATTATTGCGGTAATAGTTATTTACACGTTCATTCTTGTCTAGCGCCTATTGCTTTGTTTAGCAAAAATATTTTTATTTGGTATAGTTTTATTCTGTAGTTTGCAAATTAAGACCAGGTTTTCAACTGTGACAGCAGTCTTGTCAGTCTATGAGTCAAACAAGGGTTTAATTGTACCACCCCCCTTCACCATCTCGTGACAGACATGTGGGTTTTCTGTGAAAGTTAAGCTAACCTTATGTACACTCCCTGGCTTAGCTCGGCTCTCTCCACAACTACAAAGTCGTGGCACAGATAGATATCCATAAAGTGATGGTTTATTTATACCAACGTTGGGCTTTTACTTTATGTATCTGGGTTAAATCACCGTATTCACAGCTCTACTGCAGAGACGGAAAGAACAAGAAAGCAAACAAGAAAACAGAGAGGGAGAGGAAAATAGAAAAAGAGAGTATTGAGAGGGAAGCTGTGTGTAATCAATTATCTTCTATCTATCACTGGCCTTTTTCCATCTTTCTATCTACATCTAGTCCCCTACTGTAACTTTCTTCTTTTATCACAGTCTTTTTTATGTTCCCCTAGTTTCCGTCCTGTCTTTGCTGTCCTTTTTGTGCCTTCTTTCCCTCGATCTTTGCAACTCTCCTACTTCATTTGGTCTCTTTTTCTCCCTCTCACTCTGAACCTCCTCTATCTCTCCTGCTCTCTCCCTCTTTTACTCCCTCTCCAAGCCTCCCATCTCCTTGCTCAAACAAACAGTTGTTGGCAGTGCCCCTGATTGATCATTTGTGGCAACCTATTAGTCCACAAGCCAGCTCCTATAGCCTGTGAGGCTATCTGAAAATCATCCTTGTTGGTGTGCCGTCTGTGCCCCTCTCTGAATATGGAACGTTTTTTCCTGTGGCCGCATAGAAAGCAAAAAATACAAATGCATGACATGAACACAATTCAGAAATTCCCTTTTACCTGATAATGAAACAATATCTATTGATTTACTTGCGCACCTAGGGTTGAGAAAGGCTGAAAAAAACAGCCTCTTCTCTTACAGTTTAACACAAAGGTAAAATGCAAGTGATCCAGCACAAAGACCAAAGGCACCAGTGAAATAAATGAGAAATTCAAGCAAAGGTAACTAGTGGTCTGTCCAGGTGGGAGTTTTATTAATCTGGCAACAATTTTAATACTTCACGATAACAATTAGCAGTTAACTCAATGTTTAACGATGGTTAAACCAAATACACACAAACTTAAAGGGACCCTGTTGAGTTTATGACCACTAGTAGCGCTGTAGAGCAATGTTTTTGTGGAGTGTGTCCCGTTTTGCACGTGTTTTTTCAGGAAGGAAATTTAACTTACTCATGTATTAGGCCACAAAGACACACACACAGTGCATTGACACTAAAAGCACATAGAAGCTTTGTTTTGTTTGTTTAACCAAAAGGCATCTTTAACAAAAAGCATGATGGTTTGACCACGGCCTTATCTTTCTTTTAGCCTGTCTTACCCAGAAAAATGACCAAATCGGTAGTTTGTGCAGCATGTTGACCCATATTTACGTTTACTGTGGCAGTGACCTCTATTGGCTGTGTGACGGTAGCAAAGAGGCAAGTAAGGTGACTTCTTATGAATAGCGAGAAAGTCCACGTAAGGACATGGATGGGGAGGAAGGATGGGTCAAACCAACCCAGGAAGGACGGGTCAAACCAACACAGAAGAAGGGCGTTTGAGTCCCATGTGAAACCATGTAAACTGTGAGTAATTTTAATTGTTAAGTTAAATAATTACTGACTTCTGTCACTTGACTGATGTAATGTATTTATGTGAATCCAAACCACAATGTTTTCCTAAACATGTTTGCCTAATTCTAACCAAACAGCGACAGTTTCAACGTTAACCGCCTGTTTGAAGTTATGTGACTTGTGTCATGTGACTTACACATCGTAGTTAAAGGCCCGGTCGTCTGTTGCTGGACTAATTTGGAAACGCTCATATGAGTCGTTTTGGGAGCCATGGATCAACAACCTGTTTTGTCGTTTAGTTGGAGGACTTGTTGCTTTCTTTCTTAGGTGGCAATAGCACATATATGGATTATGAGAAACCAAATTATCAAAGGAGAGCATTCAAATTCCACCTTGTCCATTAACCTGGTATAATAGAATAACTTTTGTGTTATTTCATAGTTACCAGGAAGGGGAACCAGAGGATGAAAAATTAAACTGCCAATGACTTCTAATCAATGAAAAATATCATAAACTATTGCTGCTATGAATGCAGTATACTAAAGTGGCAGGTCTCAATTATCAGCTCCATAAAATATTTTCTCGGGAGAAATGTTTGTTGCCTCAGACCCTTATTTGCATACAAGGTGGGTGGTAGTGTCTGCTGCAGTATCACTTTGGATCTTTTATTTAATTTAAGCAGAGAATCAAAGGATATCATTGCCGTTTTATGTTTTTCTCAGATGATGTAAATTCTATTTTGGAACAAAGCTCTTCCATCAACTTAGAAATGTACTGTCAAGATCCATGTGTTCACTTTACTGCCCAACACACCAAGCAAATGTTGATGTATCTTGTGGTTTCCTGTGTTTGTCCCGCTGTCACGTTTCTAGAAGTTCTCCAAATTATTCCTGGCCAGTTTAACGCCAGCTGTACAGCACAATAACATACCCGCTCCTACTTCTTGAAGTGTGGTTTCTGTGCGCCTGATATATCTGATAAAGCTTTGTACCACTTTCACAGGTGAATATCCAGCCAAGAGATCACAAAAGAAAGCGTCTCAAGTAAGGTTGTGCAGAGCAGCCGTTTGTGACCGAGACATTCAAAGAGTCAATGCCATTGAAAGTAGAGCAGGAAAGGATTGGCCCTTGAACCCCTTATTCCTTCTAAATGTTAAAATGCTGCTAAAGGTCACAGAAGGGCAGAGGATCTTTGCAGTTTTCCTCAGAGAGAAAAAAGGAAGATAGAGGAGAAGAACCATGGAAAAACAAGAAAGAAACCTAGAAAGGCTGGCAGAAACTGGATAAAAGATGTATGTGTAGATAAAGATGGCTTTGACTTTTACCTTGCTTTATTAAAACATATCCACCAGAGGAAAACTCATAAAGTGTCCAAGACACTCCTCTACACACTTGATGGAATCAAACCATCTCTTTACTTAGAATATATTTAATCTACTTATATCAATAGAGAAAAAATATAAGGTGAAATAGTGAGAAATCACATAAAAAGGAGGTAAAGACAGTAGCGGGTAAGGAAACAAGCTGATGGCATCTAAAAGATAAAAGATGGAGGATGGCGAGAGTGAGCGCGAAAGAGAAAGTAGGGCACAGGCGGGAGGAAACGGCACGCTGGTGTTCTTTAAAGTTGAGCCATCACAACCACTAAATCCCCAAAGCTGCCTGCGAGGACTCATCCTGCCTCATCCCTTGGTACCGTCGCACCTTTCAGAGCTTCACTCCACACCTCCTTATCCATCTGTCTGGTCCCCCTCTGCTCTCTTTCACTAAGTTGTCTCCTCTCCTCAGCGCGCAGCCTCTCCGCTTGCCCTTCTTTTTTTTTTACCCCTCTCCAAGCTGTGTGGTAGCAAAAGAAGGCAGCTTTGTATTTCCTAACGCTGTGCCGCCGACCCATACTCCAGAGACTGCAGTCTGCCCTCTGTTCTCTCATTCTTTATTTTTTGTCTCCCAGTAGACGGACTGTCCCCTGTCAGTTTCAGTGGTTCATATGTTTGTGGGTCTTCTTATGTTTAAGTCTCTGTGTTCAAACTCTTTGTCTCTGTCTAACAATGCTGACACGCACGTACACGTGTACAGAAAAACATTTTCCATTTTTCTTCTTTGTAGTTTAGACATCTCCTTGCACTGAATGGAAAATATGAATCAACAGCAACAGGAATGCCATTCACAAACTAAAGGTTATCCATCCCCTCAGTGCTGTACTAATTCATGGCAGCGTTCATATAACAGTTTCACTGCAGTTTCACATAAAGAACTATTGCTCATTTTGCAAAGTAATTGTACAGCTGCAATAACTGTGTTTATACCACTTGGGGGCCATGGAAACAACCTGTGAACACAACACACTGGCATATTTCACTTTTTAAGCTGATAAAGCAAAGCTTTTATGCTGGAGGCAGCTGCAAAAAGACACCATGAGCAGTGAGAGAGAACTAAAACAGTAAAGTTACAGGCAGCAAAACCAAAATAATGAGCAGAAAGATGGTTTAAAACTCCATAGAGCTAAGGAGAGCTTTAGAGTCTGATGATTATTCTCTGTGGGTTTGCCCTTGTGAGTGATGTGATCCATTGCTAATATAAAAATATGTATTACATCTCTTTTTAACTAAAGCAAACCTTTTGTAAGGTTTGTCTGACTGAATAAACTACTGAAGGTGTGATATTTATAACATTTTGGCTGATTAAAATCTGTTTGCTTTATGGTGCATTATGGCTAATAGTTTAATACAAGCAATTACATAAAATGCCATTCATTATATTAGTATTTCCTCAAATTAAACTTAATTTTGTTAAGTTCTAGTTTCTGTGACAGTTTCTCAAGTGTGAATCCATACAGCTGCATCGCTTAAAAAAGCAAGTTTGTGCTTAGTCAGCCCATCAAGGATGAGACAAAAGACTTGAATAGACTGGGATGCATCGTGACTTGAAGCTGATGCTTACCCAGGATGACAAAGCAACATCCAGTCTTGTACGCACAACAGTACGATGCAAGTAGACATGCTCTATATCATAAGACAACTACATGTGTGTTGAAACTGTTGCTACATACTTTCACAACATCAGACCAATGACTGAGGTTCAGTACAGTGTGTAGTTTGATTACAAAAGATTTTTTTTCCAGATCTGAGGAGTTGTGAGATTTAGCTGCACTAAGTACATCAAAGTAAAGTGACATCAAGGCAGTAAAAGACATCATGTGAACTACAGACAAACTAAACGAAAAGCATGGCTATAGACTCCCTACTCAACCTCTCCAACAATAACCAAGGCCTCACCTATTGAGACAGCGGAGTGTTGCAAGTACCTAGTAACAGTTATTGACAAACTTTGACCTTAACACTTGTGCTGTCTACAGGAAGGGTCTTCAGAGATTTCATTTTCTACACGGACTAAATACCTTTAACGTGGACAAAACTTTGTTTACGCTATTTTATAAATCTTTTATTGAATCAATTTTATCTTTTTGTTGCATAGCTTGGTATGGGAATCTTACAGTGCAAAGCAAAAATAAACTGTCTAATATTGTAGCCAACAAAATAATTGCCACTCAACAGCTTTCCTTGGCAGACATCTGTAAAAGACAAGTTACACGAAAGGCTCGGCCTATCTCAGCCAGCTCTGACCACCCTCCTTTGGAGGAATTTGTTCTTTTCCCTTCTGGGCGAAGATACAGAGATTCCAGAGATTCCCCAGAATAAAAACTAACAGATACAAATTTTCCTTTGCACCCAAAGCAATTAATGCCTTAAATTTGCACTGAGCTTTTTGACTACTTTTAGACTTTTAGACGAACAAAAAGATGTTGCACACGGTAACAGTTGTTGTTATCTTTGTTCATAAATCATAAATTTCCCCTGGTGGGACAGTTCAGATTGAATTGAATTGAACTGAACTGAATTGAATTGAACTGAAATGAATTGAATTTAAATGATCATCTTTAATGTTGTATACCTTCAGGGACTCTTACTTCCACATAAACAGCCTAAAAAGTATGAAACTGTTTAGGATGGAAGTATGACAAATTTAAGAATGATCCATCACCCATTTCAGAGCAGGAACAACAGTAGCTAAGGCAGCTCATTGTGAGGTTTACTCTCAGTCTGCAGTTTGTTACCGCTCATATGTGATTAAAGCCTTAACCTGGAGGTAAACAACACAATTTCACAGCATCTCTTGTTGCTTTCTGCCACATTTTGGACAGGAAATGTCTTTCATGCTCCTCCAACTTGTAGTTAAGTGTTATATATTGGTCAAATTGTTTAGAATTACTCCAACAAGCACAACTGACACACAAACACAATCTTCATCAGGTCAGTGTGGGTAAAAAGCTCATGCTCTTTGTCAACATACTGATGGAAAAAAAGGTATAATCTGTTTATGATTCACTGATTTCAAGACATTCAGTTTTCCTTGCTTTCATAACTGAATAAAATAACATATTTTTAAAATACTACATGCCCACATTGAAAATGTGTGTTAGCTGCGGGATCAATTAGCTCTGAGGTTTTTCATCATTGTTCTTTCATGTGTCACTTTGTTGGTCACATACACACATCCTGGACGTGTTCGCTGGCAGTCTTTGCTCTTCAAATAAAGAGTACTACTACATTCAAATAAACATTAACATTTCAAGTAAGCAAATATTGTGCTAAAACCTGCAATCCATCAAATATCTGCTTTTATCTTGCAGACACATAAGTTGAAGTAATTTGAATTTATGGTTAGTTTTGTGAATAAAAAGTAGCACCTGGGACAGACAACAGACAACAATACAAACTGTAGCAACAGTTTTTTTTACCTTTGTAGAACAATGCAACTCAGACCATCTGCATTTATCCCTACTCCACATTGTAAGAGTAGGTTTGTAAAACCTTCATGTTTGCACCATTACTAAACAGACGTTTAGATGACAACATCTCTGAGTCAACAGGGAAGTGAGAACTAAACTGCCACAGTCAGTCTTGTCACTACTGCATTGCACATACGCTGTTATGAAATGTTCAGGACTGTTCTTCCTTTATGGGACGGGGGGGGGTCATTTATTTTGGCAAGAGGGGAGAACCATACAACTTTTAAATGGTTGCATTTTTTATTTATTTTATATACATATTTTCTTTTCCAAATACTAAAGTCTTCCACACCTAAACCTCACTGAACCTCAGGTTCCACCAAGCAGCAAGCTTCCGGTCTACAATATGAAGCCGATGCAGGAGTCCCTGAACCTGCATTCTATTGAAAATCCATCAGGGGCGAACCTTCTGGTTGCAAAAAGAAGTCCGGCTCCATTAGAAATAATGGGAAAATGTTTCTACTTCTCAGCTGAATAATTACCCCAGTAAACACTTTCCTAATGAGTTTATTGTCTCAGTCGCTAGTTTCAAGTCTTCTTCAACACAGCGTGATGTTCATTTAGTAAATTATGGTGCCATTTATTTTAAAATAGACAACAAAGGAGAGTATGTTTCAGGTCGGGATTATCTATGATTGACAAGTCATTACCATGGCGACCTGTCAATCAGGCTAGAGCCGACCCGTACCCTCTGCGCTGTGTAAATTTAACCAGCACCGCTGAAAAAGCTTATTAGGAGTCGGCTGTTCACTTTCTCTGGTGAGAACATTTAG
>JAPMOB010227875.1:0-11583 GCA_029875015.1 Lepomis gibbosus
GCAATACAGAAAAATACTGTTTTTCTGGTTTACAGACTACTACCGTAAATTCATTTTACGTATGAATACCGTAAAAATAAACAGTATACTGCTGGCGTCTCTGCTGCCAGCTCTTTACTGTAAATTATAGCTATACAGAAAAATACTGTTTTTCTTGTTTACAGACTACTACCGTAAAGTCATTTTACGTATGAATACCGTAAAAATAACGGCTGGCGTAGTTTATTGTAGAATTGTCAGACAGTTTTTATTATTATTCTGACAAAAACCTGTTTGTTGTTTATTTTCGTCAAAGCCATTTACAGATTCAAAAAGTAAATAAAAAATATTTAACAAGCACTTTACCGTGGCTGGATTAGTTGTTGGGCTCCCATTAACCCCCCATACCATCAGCATTGTAAATTGCGTATGCCATTCCTTAGCTAGAATACTGAATAGCTCCACATTTTCTGTTGAAATTTCATTAAACGCAACTAATGATAATTACTGTTTTAATCTAAATGACCTGCATAGATCTGCAGAATCATACAATGTGTGACTGTGTCCTGATTAAATCCTCTTTGGCTCAGAAATATCTCTTCTTGAGAAGCTGATTTAGCTGCTTGATCTGTTGCACTAGTAAGCGACCAGCAATCTTGAATTTCAGTAATGTCAGGTGTCTGCCAGTATTCTTAGCTAATCTTACTGGTCTTCAGAGGGAAACGCAACATTATCACATGAAGAGTAACATAACAAGTTACTTTCAGTTAGTCTTAAGCTGAACCCAGACAGTGAACACTATTTTAGTGAACAAGAGAGTGAATGATCACACTGCAGTGCACAGAGAGCTGCAATGCCAAGTGAGCAGGAATGTAAGTAAGTGAGCCATCAAGCTATAAACAGTTGGCGACCTTGCTAGCTTGGAAAGTGCTAACAAGATCACGCTGTTTATTTAAAATATGTATTTGTATCATTGACTCTCAAAAGTGTTTATGAAGTGTCCCTCTTCTCTGGATCAGCTACTCACACACTGGAGTTTAAATAAAGTGGATGGTGCAATACAGCTTAAGCTAGCATTCTATATTTTTGGCTCTCAGTTCCCCCAAAGGTCAGAGCTGTAGCCAGGGCAAATATATATATTTTCTGTATAATCATTCCTCTGTCTCGGGATCTGATACTCTCTGACTCACAGAGCAGATGCTTTTTTCTTTGGTTGTACTCCCTCAGCTGCAATAAAACAAACAATAAAGCCGAATGTTAGCTAGGTATTATCTCAGCAAATTGCAAGAAATGTGGCATGGTCAACATATATTAAGTTGAATTAAAAATGCTTTACTAATACTTACACTGACACACAAATAACAAAATAAGTGGGCTGGTGTTGCAGTTTTACACCTGCAGTAACTCATTTTTTGGGTCACTTGGGGCAAACCAGTTGTAAACACAACACTGACATATCATCACTTTTTAAGTTGATATTGTGTTGTTGGCAAAAAAAGTTGCTTAGTTACTACAAGTACACGGGTTCGCACATGTACAATAAACTGGATTGGGCCAAGAACACTCATACCCTGCAAGGGCTATCTATTTTCTAAGAAAGCTGATGTCCTTCAATATCTGCAGGACAATGCTAAGGATGTTTTGTGAGTCTGTGGTGGTCAGTGCTATCCTGTTGGCTGTTGTATTGCTGGGGCAGCAGGCTGAGGGAAGCGGATGTTAACAGGCTCAACAAACTCCATTAAGACGACCTAAAATGCACATTTAGTGGACGTTCATGTACACTCGGCATGCACGAGCTGGTGTAAACATGAAGCAGATGTTCTCTCTCTAGTTACAGAAGATTTGGCGAAAGAATGAAGTACTACAGACGAAGAACTGTACCAGATACTAATGCATGGATCAATAACGAGTTGGGACTAAAACACTCTCCAGACTTTCAGCGTTTTCTCTGTTTTAGGCCTTCGTTTTTGCCATTTTAGCAAAAGGTCTCTGTTTCAAAACGAAAACGCAATAGTGTGGATGAGGCCTAAGGCCAGTGACACAGTGTGGTTGGAGCTGGCCTCTCTGTCAGTGGTGTCAGAGAGGAGGATGCTGTCCAGGCTAGATTTTATCACAGACAGTGTCCCACCCACTCCCTGATGTACTCCCTGATGGTAAAGAAAGGAATACTTTCAGTGCAACACTCATTCCCCAAAAATGTGGTCATGCCTGCCTGTGGCCATCAAACTCTTTAACTAATGTGTCAGACGCATGATCTGTTAGTCAGTAATAGTTGACATAATGTGCAATACTTAATATTCATTATTATTACTATTAATTACTCAGTGCTACTATCTGTACATTACACTTCTGTCATATACTGTGAAAATATTATTCACATTTTTCACACTCATATTTATAGTTTTGGATTTTTTCTTTATGTTTTCTACTTACCAACTTTCTGTTATCATTTCTATACCTTTATTGTCTTGATGTGCAAGTGAGCAACTGTAACACAAGAATTTCCCCTCGGGGATTAATATATAAGTATTTCTCTGTAACACACTCCGACTAGCTACAGAGCAACTTTATCATTCAGTTGAAGTCATATTTTATGTCCACTGATGCATGGAAGTCCACTTTTCTCTGTTTTCACACTGATTTTGGTTTTTACCAACTCTTGGGAAGAATATTTGTCTCTCTGGTTGCTAAATGCTGCAGTATGTTCACCTGCCAGTTGCTAACAGTGTCTGCTACAGCTGGTGTGCAGTGGGTTTTTAGAGCTTTACCACTGAAAACTACCTGCTGTGGCTGAAACTGTGAGAGCACTGAGAGAGAACCAAAACAAAACAAGCTGTGGAAAAGACAGCAAAACAATAAGCTAAAAGTCACGTTTAAGCTCTCTGTAAATTCATCACTATAGGCGACCTTGTCACGTTGTTTTCCCTTGTCATTTGATGCATTGTGTTCAAAGCCCTTTGAAATTCTATAATAACCAGAGGTCTTGGGATGTTATCACTAGAATACTTAAGACATCAGATCTTTTCTTAGATTATTGTTTGAAGTGTTATCTAACTAACAAGCAGTTTACTAAATGCTGAAATCACAGCTGACTGACTGGCTGGGAGCAGGAAGGGACCTGCAGGACGCTGCCTTCAAAAAACTGTGTAAAACAATCAGAGAAAAGGAAGTGGGATCCATCTTGCCTTGTTTAGTATAAAAAACTGGCGAAATAGTCTCAAACCATGGCATAGACAGGAGTCTCGGTCGGTGGTGCTGGTTGCTTTGGAAACCAAGTGCGACTGGTTAAGTGTAGTGTAAGATTTCAATTAAAAGCCTGTCCCTTTTAGTGGCCTCGTTCTAGTTACAGGTTTTCACAAATAAACACTGGTCTTAATTAGAAACCTGGTCTGGGGTTCATAGTACCTTGGATGTAAAAAAAAAACACCTTAAAGGTGCCATGGAATGGAAAACTATTTCCCTTGGCATAGGGACTGACATAGCGTGAGCCATCAGTCTCCATTGTTTCCTCCTTCATATGTAAATCTCACGCATCCAAAATATCCCCAAAAACCAGGCAAATGCCAAAAAGAGCTTGACATCTGGGATGTTGACCCCCTAAATTAACATAGACCAGCCCACGTTCCAAGTTACCGGTCATACGAGCCGATGAAGCCATAGCTGTAGGTTGTGCAGTGCAATGTGTCTCAAGTGCTTTAACAGTTATAAAAGAAAGGTAAAGATTTTCTGGTTTTACCTCTGAAGTCCTCTGGCTGCTCTGCCTTAACTCTCTGATTTATTAAGTTTCCTGATGTTTCCTAATGCAGGGTTCCCGCAGCTCCTTAAAAAGTCTTGAAAGGTCTTAAAAAGCATTAAATTTGACTGAAAATGGCCCAAGAACCCTGTAATGACAGATAGATTTACTTGTTGCTAATGCTACAGGATGCAAACCGCTAACAGTAGCGGTTAGCGGTTTGTTATCAGCTGTTATCAGCTGGATCCTGTTAGTAGCCTGTGGTAAAAATTCTTGAGGTCCAGATCTTTGGAACCTCAGTTGTAGCTTTATGGTGGTGCCGTTAAGACACTTTCCTATTGGTCAACATCGCAAAATTTCATTCCTTCCTTGAAGCTAAATTATTGTTCTTGTTAGTGTTCTGGTTCAGACGTTATTAGGAACAAGACAGACTGGTTATCATGAAGCTTGGAATTGTCTTTTAAAGTCCTTGGCAACTCTGTTGTCACGAGGAACCAACTGCTCAGTTGAACTACTCATTTATTATGACAAGTACATCTCCAAAAGGGTTATTAGCACAAAATGACTCATTATCCAAGAGTGTGAGGGCCAACACCAGTTTCCACTGCGCTCCCAAGACTCCTTCAGAGCGTTTCTACTGCCGTTTAGAGGGTCAATACATTGATTCATTCAATGTAACTTACAGGAAACAAGGTCATGATTTGTTCCTCTCTTTACTAAGTGGTCAATCATCCTGTAAACTGGAGCTAATTATATGCTGTATATGGAGCCAGAGGAGAGAGAAGCATAATGAATGCTTATTTTGATCTGCTCAATAAACAGCTCATTATGCCATTCACCTGGTGTGAAGCATAAACAGTACTTCCTGTTTAAATGTCACGGGATGACTCATGTGTTTTCATTTACAATTTTCAGCCGTGTAATGTTACAAATATTTACACACAGAGGAGAAGAAACTCTTTGGCTGTGATACATAGTTCAAGAACCTAACTAACATTTTTTTTCCCTCCAGGAAGGAATATCAACTACTCATAATTCATTCATGAATCATTATTCTATTGAATTTGGACAATACAATGGCCCCTCGCTGTTTCTTTGAACATACCCATCAAATAATGTTTTATCGATCTGTGGGACTCTCATGGAAATGTCAGCTCCGATGCAGCGGGTTAGTAGACTCTCAGTGGTCGATACATGCAGAGGGATGGTGGAATGTTAGCACAGATGGAGGGATTTCTTTAACTGGCGCTGATCAGAGACAGTATGCGCTCGCTGTTTCTGTGATCTGTTTAAAGAAGATAAAAATAATTGAAATTCATTTATGAGCCCATGTTTATTTATAGATGCATTTTGTTTGTTGAGCTAGAATAGGCATAAGCCCCAATTACCATATCTCTCTCTATCTATTGATCTATTGGTCAGACTTTTCATCCATCTGTCAGTTGAATGCTTTGGGCCAGAGCAAGTTATTTCCCCAATGACTTGCCAGATATCTACATTTACTATGGATATTCAAGGTCCCCAGATTATTCCTAATTAGTTTCACGACCCTCTGATCTTTTGTTGATCACCATTGCCATTGGATGAAAAAGTTCCTAATGAAATCTAATGGGATGCTTTCCATAAAATTTGTACAAGGAAGAAGAATTGAACCCACATGTTTTGGTGACCTCCGACTTTTTGTCTAGCACCACCATTAAGGCAAAAATGTCCATTTGTCCAAAAATGTCCAAATGTACTGAGCAAATTCATGCCTTCTAGAGGCTCAGCCCTTTGGAGACTGCACTAGCTTTCCATCAGCAATTTTCTCTGGCCAAAATATAAAATTTGCATGCAAGATATTTGCATCACTGAAGAACTCACGTCTTTAGGTTAGGAGAAGGGATCATGGTCTTGGTTTAATCCAGATAAATTTTGCGGTGACCTAAAACATGAGACACAACTAGAGTGTGTCAGGAGCGGATTTTCACTGCTGTCCTATCCCACTCAAACAAAAGTGCTCCTGTTCTGTCCCAATGACTCCTGTCCCATCCCCAATAAATAAAAAAAGAATAGTGTCTTTTCATAACTGCTTAGATATTTATAAAAACAGACCTATGATTCCCACCTGCCTGCACATGTTAACTTTTTTCATGTCCTGTGCCAGTCCCATGATGTATAGTGAAACTGATTTCTATCCTACAAAAATATGTCAGCCTCTAGACACAGCATGTTTACTGGAAGAGCCATTTATCCATTTATTTGTCTTTGTGTTGATGTAATACACTTTGTGTGCACAGTTGGCAGGTACCTACACTGAGACTGCATTTATACAGGGAGGGAGGGTAATGCAGTCAGGTGTGTTGCATGCCAGGTAAGGCATTCAGTTTTTTTGATTGTGGCCTTTGCGCCTGCACCATTTAGTAACTGTGTGATTGATGTTCTGCCTGAATTCAAGAACCCATTGTAAAATATCTGTAAGCAATTAATGAAGAAGCAAAAGCAACAGTAAACATCTAGACATTGTAATTGGATTGTGTTACACAGCTGATGCCTGCGGCACACGTCAGCTAAGGACGCTGACATTGCAGCACCTCACTGATTGGAAAGCCATTGATATATTAACCCAGGTGTTTTTGTTTCCTAACCTTTCCCTCAGACTGGACTTCTCTGGTGTCATTGTGCTTTTGTACCGCGACCACCTCTCTGTGACTCTGGTGTGCAATGTAGCACACACTCATTCAGCTGAAAAAAGGTGCCTCTTAACATAGGAAGCAATAATGTTGTGTCACGTGTCACCACAACGTAACTGGGAAAATAATTTGGTAATATTTAAACATAATTTGTAGGAATCAGCGTTGAAATAGGATGAAATACGACGTTGTAATGAACCTTGTGCTGCATTGAGGCAATGTCTGCAAATGGGAAGATCAGGGAAAGCTCTCCTTACTCCAACATGGGAGTGTTTGTGTATTACACAGTAAAACAGGGCTAACTTTGACGGCCCACCCAATAAATTGTTGCTTTTGGTTGTGTTGTGAATTTGTAGTAGTTACAAAGCAGCCATTTTCCCACGGGTTTGTTAATAGGCCTGCTTGAATATTCACAGTATCTCCCACTGGGTATTACAACCAGGAGGCTGACATGAACATTTTTTCTCACTCAGCTGCTAATTACAACAATACAATATGAAGTAGTCATGGCTTTAATTATCCTTTAATGGGTCTAGTTTAGTACCACTCACCCAGGACAAACTTTGCATTTTTAGATCAATTATGAGTAAGGCTGTGTGAAAGACACACTACATCATCTGTAGGCTACTTTATACATTCTTTGCTTTGTATAATGAACATTGCAGCAGCTAGGTTGCAAGTGGGGCTTTAGACTTTAAATATATATTCTTTTGCAGAATTTAGGCTGGTATTTTTCTCTTAAACATAGACAAAAAACACTAACACAATGGTTTCATGGTACATTCATCTTGCCATTTGACTCCACATAATGTGATAATTTAGAAAGGGACAACAAAAGCCAGAGGCAACAACACTGAAGCAGATGCAATCTAAATGTCTGTGATTCGCTGTAAGTAAGCCTCGTAACTGATGTATTACAAAAACAAGACTTATTAAATGATGACATCTCATGCCATGCAACACTGACACCCACATAGAGTGCAGGCACACATGCACTACATTACCCTGCTGATAAAGGGGCTGAAATGGCCACCCTTTGTGCAGCAATTAAATATGAAGAGAACATGATTATCCAACTGTTTCACCCTCTGATCTTTTCATCTCGTTCCCATAGGAAGACTCTCACATTCATTCTCAACTTCTGCATGAAAGAAAGATGAACACCTTCTCTGTCATTTACACATCATTAGCACTGAAATACAGTGGAGTCTCAGGGTTACGTTTTGATCTGCAAGAAAAACTAAAATAGACTTCTAGGTGGGAACTCTTCCTTCTATTTTCTAGAAGCAAGCCTTAACACTGTTTGAGGTCTTAATGCACATTATGAATGTAGATTGCCTAAAACTGTGCAGAAGAGAAGACAAAGTTTGCATTGAATAAAACAGTCAAATCCCTCTATCTTCAATTTTCTCTGTGTTATGTGCAAAATTAAAATTATAATATTTTTAATTCAAGAAGAAGAAGATATACTTTATTAATCCCCCAACCCCCGACCCCCAAACGCGTTATGGCGGGGGTTCAAAGGCTTGCTTAAAGCCACCTTCGGCAGTGCCCAGGAGGTGAACTAGCACCTCTCCAGCTGCCAGTCCACGCTCCATCTGTGCTGGACTTGAACCCTCCAGTTTCCAGCCAAGTACGGACTGAGCTACTGCCGCCCCATTTAGTTTAAAGCTTTGAGAATGTAATGAAAAATAACTAAAAGAACTGTAAAACTTTAACTATGTATTCTGCATTGACTTTATATTGAAATTAATCACTACTGTTTTGCTTATTTGTAAACAGGTTGTAACTTTACATAAAAATGAACCACTAGGTAACTTTCTCTGTTCGCTTAAAAAGCCTGTATGCTGCTTCCTATATGAAGAAATTGGGTTGGATTGGCTGCGAAATCCATTGGTTTACGTAGGCTGTGACGTTCATGTGAGCTCCCAAGCCTTATGCCAACTGATTCGGAACTCTGAACTCTTAACTCCACAAAGCAACAACACCGCAGCAAACAAAATGGCATCCCAACCCAAAAACAAGACTGGCTCCCAGCACAGCACACACTCCAACAGAAACTCCGCATAAGGATTGTGTTGATTAAGCGCTGAAGCCCGTCAGGTTAAACAACATTCAGACTGACATCAGGCGAAAACACGGTCATCATCGGAGGGGTGTTTGACTCATAGAGAGACCTCCGCTTTGTTTTGGATATACTGTATCTCACAAAAGTGAGTACACCCCTCACATTTTTGTAAATATTTGATTATATCTTTTCATGTGACAACACTGAAGAAATGACACTTTGCTACAATGTAAAGTAATGAGTGCACAGCTTGTATAACAGTGTAAATTTGCTGTCCCTTCAAAATAACACGTCACACAGCCATTATTGTCTAAACTGCTGGCAACAAAAGTGAGTACACCCCCAAGTGAAAATTTCCAAATTGGGTCCAATTCACCATTTACCCTCCCCGGTGTCATGTAAATCGTTATCGGGGAGCAAGTGTTTTAAATATGGTGTTAGCGCTCTCACACGCCTTCATATTGGTCACTGGAAGTTCAACATGGCACCCTTAAGTACACTTCTACCTCACTGTAGCAAGATAAGAATTCAAACCACCGTATTAACCGCTGGAACAAACATGACTTTCGGCTGCTGTTTAGGTGAGGGTAGGCAACGATGGAGAAGCTAGCAAGAGACAGCTAGATTTTGAAAGTATCCAATGGAAATACAAAACACGCCCTCCATCCAGGCCTCACTCCATCGCCACTCCCTATAACATATTCATGCGCAGTGAATGCACGAGCATAGGGCAGGCAGGTATCAGGTAGGTGAATCAGCCGATCATTTCATTTGGACCGATCTTATTACAGTCCTGCGACTGCCACAGATACTGGACACATTTGATTTATTGATTGCTGGCGGGATGTAAAGACAATTTCAACAAATTGAAGAAAAAATGCTTTTGAAATAAATTGCCCACTCCAGCTTTAAGTCTCTTTAAAGAAAGTACACCTCGTTTGTTTTACTATGTTACTGTACTGCATCAGTTAAAGAATAGTTGCATAGAGATGAAGCAGGAGGTCATCACCAAAATCAAACACATCAAGCATTCGTTTTTTTTTTTTCTGGGAGCATGAATGTGTAAAACAAATTTACAGCTGCAGCTCAAGGACGAGGACGTCATCAGTCCCTTAGTTAAAACTGTGTTGGGTCTAAACAATGTATTTAATTTGTCATAGCCACTCCCAGAATCCTTTAGTATACAGGGTTGAATCTAGCCACTACAGCAGGCGTGTGGATCCTCTCGGCTGGGTCAGGACTGACAGATTCTCATGGCGAGCAGGGCAGGCTGTTTCCCCTGATATTTGGGGTAATAACCTCTGCATTGCCTGCGCTGACAGTGGCAGCTGTGGTCTTCCTTCTCCCTAGCTCGACATTAATAACACTTGACATGCTCGCACACCATGAGGAGCTCACTGTGGCTTTGCCTGAAAAACCCCAGAGAGGTCGGTACCATGTCAAATGAGAAGTTGTGCAAGTATTTAACTTGACAAAATAGTGAACTCAGTGTTATTACTTTTGGTCTTGAGAATATATAACTAAATGTGATGAGAACCAGTTCTATTAAGCACTAAAAATACACTCAGTGGCCACTTTATTATGTACACCTCGCTAGTATGGGTTGAATCCTCTTTTGCCTTCAGAACCGCCGTAAATCTTTGTGGCATACTTTCAACAAGGTGGTGGAAAAATTCCTCCAAGACTTTGGTCCATGTTGACATGATAGCTACACGCAGTTGCTGCAGATTTGTCGGCTGCACATCCATGATGAGAATCTCCAGTTCCACCACATCCCAAAGGTGTTCTATTGGATTGAGATCTGGTGACTGTGGAGGCCGTTGGAGTACAGTGAACTCATAGTTCAAGAAACCGGGTGCTTTCTGATCAGATGCTGCTGTTGCAGAAGGCTACATTACTTTCTTTTTACAGTGGGCGGACTGTAACATTACAGAGTTGTTGGCTATATTTACTTCAAAACTGTCTAAACAAATCCTTAACATATGATGATGTCATCTAAAGCTTGTGAGTTATCAAGCATGTATTTTACATGGATGTACTTTACATGCTTGATAACGGTCCCGCCCTGAATCCATTTACATGCCAATATTAAGTACAGTTGTAGCCACACCTACTGGGACATAGCCTACGGTATAGTTACCGAGTGCATTCTAGCGCCACATAGTGGACACAGGAAGTGACGTTTAAGTCCTCCATGCGGCGTCTGAAACGCCTGACAATTCAGAACGGTATGAATAAGTCTAATATTCACTCTCCTTTAGCTGTGTTTTTGTTTCGGGGAAACATGTCTAGCGCTTCAGCTGCTAAATGCTCCACTGCTGTTCACCAGCTGGTCACTAGCAGTGTCCGTCTGCTGTTTGCTGCTGAAAACAGCTTCCTTCTGTTACTGGAAACTAGGTTGATGAGAGCGTTGAGACTGAACTAAACCAATAAAGCTGTGGACTGCAAATCCAAATCTGAAAGATGCTCAGACTCTCCATGTAGCTGAGAGGAACTGCAGCATTGTGCGTCGACTTGATGTTTCATATAAGCCACTGTTTGCTAACATGTTTGCTACTGTATATCACCTTTAACTTTACGTATTATCAATGTAAGGAAGTTGAAAATGGCCCAATTCAGGTACATTAAGCATTAAACGTTCCCCTTTTTTTCTAGTTTGTTTCGTCTTTCTGCTTTATGTGCCTGGAAGGTTTTTTTGCTGGAAAACTGCCTCGTGCTGCCGGGAATGAAACTGATGAGAGCAGAGTTTGTGGGCCAAAACCAAAACGAGTTAAACGAAGCTAAAACACTAAGCAGAGCTGTGCGAAATTGGAAATTCTATTATTTTCCCGGGGTCCATCACTCCAGGCAACTCCTTTTACTCCTTTCCTTTTTTTTTTACTTGCTGCCAATAGTAGTTGGCCAGTTTGAGATGTTAATTATTATCTTTATCTACCATTTTCAGTATTCAATTCAAAAGCTTCTGAAAGATCAGTTAGACAACACAATAAAAGAGGTTTCCACTGAGAGCCAGGAGTTTAAAGTATGAACTGTCAAAATGTCTCATTAGAGTCAATAATAAAGTTCCTCATATTAGCTCAGGGGTGTAACGAGGAAATGTGGACCTAATTGCAGTGACTCTCTCTACTCTC
>JAPMOB010227876.1:0-19340 GCA_029875015.1 Lepomis gibbosus
ACTGCTTCAAAACATGAAGAAATCCAAAGCTTGAAAGCTTCTTAAGACTTAAGAAGGCAGGCGTGCCTTCTTAAGTCTTAAGAAGGTATTAAAGTATGGTCACATTACACTTCTGCCCTACAGATATTCACTCCATTTTCTATTCACTTCTATTAAATCTAGAACTCTAATTCTAAAAGATCTCCTTTGTCCATCTTTGAATGAGCAGTTGTGCTTGGAAGTGGAGAATTGAATGGAGTTATTTTTCTAGCTTGTTTCTTCACCATTTTAGTACATATCAGACTACAAACTGAGTGTATTATTTATGTTTATTCATTTAGCTGACGCTTTTATCCAAAGTGACTTACAATTTCTAATTATGTCAGAGGAACTAGGGATTAAGTGTCTTGCTCAAGGATATTGGTCGATGTGTCACAGTGGGGGATTGAACCCTGGTCTCTCACACCAAAGGCAGCATCTTATCCACTGCGCCATCACCACCCCATTAATCTGCTACTCTAATCAGACTAGTTCATATTTCATCATCTCGTCTGTGATTGTTACCGAAGACAACATGCCTCCCTCTTCTGTTTTGACACAGCGCTGTTCAAGGACCAAAAGAACAAATGATCCCTATCTAATGACAGACAGACTGTAAAGCACTTTGAGGCAAATTTTTGATTTGATATTTTGAAATACAAAAATAAAATTGACATGGAATATCTCCTTCTGGGCTTAAACAGAATGTTTTCTGAAACTTAACTTATAAACTCAAACTTACGTATTTTGAAATGGAGTCCCAGCTGGCTGCAAAGAAAAGCTAAGAAAACTAACAACATATGGACTTTGCTGTTATGTTATCACAGTCCATCAGTGTTGTGACATATTCGAGGATCTAATCATCCCTTTTTCCAAAAAAACTAAGTAATGAATGTTTGATTATAACATATTTCTCAAGTTTGAGCTCTGGGCCCACTTAGTGGCTGTTATTATGCTTTCAGCCACATCTTAGTGTCTTCATCAGTAACTGGCGTTTGCTCAGTTGTCATGGATTATTTCTTGTTATGAATTTTTAGATTTCTGACAATTATATCTGTGTGTGTTCCCAGGAGTCTCAGCCCCATTCAGGTCTTCTACAGTCCTCCATCCTCACCCTGTACACCATGTACATCACCTGGTCTGCCATGACCAATGAGCCTGGTGAGAATGTTTGCTAGTTGCTTGAATCCTTACTGTAATCACAATGATCACAATTATGAATTGCAGAAAGAACAGCCACCCATTAGCCCCAAACAAGAAACATCAGCNACCTGGTCTGCCATGACCAATGAGCCTGGTGAGAATGTTTGCTGGTTGCTTGAATCCTTACTGTAATCACAATGATCACAATTATGAATTGCAGAAATAACAGCCACTCATTAGCCCCAAACAAGAAACATCAGCATCCACAGGTCATATGACTATGAGTTACTGATTTTGTTAGTTATGCTTTTGGTTGTTCATTTTCAAGCCACTTGCATGGATCTCATGACTAACACACATTCCTTCCCAATAGCATGTATCAAAGGCATGTGAAGGTCAGAACATGTCTCCAAATAAGGTCACAATTTCTTCTTACACACTAAGCTGGAGATCTAAAAATTGTGCTTGTTTTTTTTTCTCCCCTCAGATCAAGAATGTAACCCCAATCTACTGAGTATCTTCCAGCAGATCGCCGCCCCCACGCTGGCCCCTCTGGAGATAGAGAACCAGACATCTGTGTTGATCGTCGACACAGAGGAACCTGTGTTGACGTCCCCGTACCTACAGTGGTGGGACGCCCAAAGCATCGTGGGACTCGCTATATTTATCCTGTGCATCCTCTACTCTAGGTAAGACTACTGCCACATGAAAATTATGTTGGTTAAGGTCGGTTCTTGTTGAGTTGTTGTTGTGCAATGGGCAGGTGTTGATTGGCTGAATCAGATCATTTTGAACTGATTAAAAATTGGTCTCCCCTCAGCTAACAGCCTAGCTGTTGCTCAGTCAGGGTGACATTTTCAAAAAGAATAGAAAGCAATGTGTCGATACACTTTTCTTTGAAAAATATGAAGCCAATTGAGAGACTTTTATTAGTATTAGCATACTAGTATTAGTATGAGCTGTCTGTGTGGAAAAGGTTTTTGTCACAGGACCTGCACTTAACAGCTTAGCACTGTCTCTGGAGGCTTGATTCCATCACATGCAAGCCCTATTTACTGTGAGAAACAAATGAAATACATTAAATAAACAAAGTAAAATGATGCAACAAACACTTTTTCCTCTTACATTTACTTGGACACATTAGGAAAAAAACATTGATATCTAACTTCACCTGCTCTTGTGGTTTTCCCTTTCAGGGCCAATATAAAACGTAATTTGTAGTATTTGTAAATGGACACACAGTATTCACATTCATATCTATATTGCCCTCAGTATTCGTTCGTCCAGCACCAGCCAGGTAAACAAGCTGACCATGGCCTCCAAAGACTCAGCCATCCTGGCTGAGGGCGGCAGCAGCCCCGACGTCTCAGAGGCGTCAACAGGACCCAGGCGGGTGAAGGACAATGAGCAGGACATGGTCCAGTACAGCTACTCCTTCTTCCACTTCATGCTCTTCCTGGCTTCGCTCTACATTATGATGACCCTCACCAACTGGTACAGGTCCGTACCCCACCTTCACAACACAGTATCTACATTTCCATCCAGTGGGATAAAATTGTTTGGCGGAGACTGATATGCTGTTGCAAAATATAAAACACCAACTACAAAACTGTAGCTGACAGTAGCAACAGACACAACACTTAAGCAGACTTTCAGATTTTAGTCTGAATTTTAATTTTTGTAAATTGTCACATCATTAAATATATCAGCCCTTATCAACTCCAGCAGTTAGTGGTTGAAAAATACCACACTTCTCCTTTAAGGTTATGTCTGGCTGATCATAGATGCACAAGTGTACCAAGAGAAAATTAGGGCAAATGTTAAAGTTATTATAAAAATGTCTGTTTTAAACATTCGTTAGAATTTACACACCGTTGGCCGTCAATCTGAAGGACGACGGTTCAATCCCCGTCTCCCCCAGGCTGCGTGTCGAAGTGTCCTTGGGCAAGACACTGAACACTGAATTGCCCCTTGGCAGCTGTTCCGCCAGTGTACGAATGTGTGTGAATGTTAGTTTCTGTTTGAGCACTTGAATGTATGTGTGAATGGTAAATGCAGGTGTAGTGTAAAAGCGCTTTGAGAAGTCGAAAAGACTAGAAAGGTGCTATACAAATACGTAACATTTACATTTACATTTATACCAACTTCCTGCTTCAGTTTTGACCTACTTGGTGTGGCTGTGTGTGCTAGTTTTCCTCTGCAGGCATTACAGTACAACCAACATATAGGGTGCTTTTAGTTAATGTGGCTATAAAGGGGGTTTTAACATCTGAATAAACATATTTCCTGCCATTTTGGACTGTTGGAAGTGTTAGTGCATTAAATATGGTTTTTCCACCTTTAAACATGATAAGTATACATGTGTATGACTGAGATACCTTTTGCTGTGTTCTGCTCCTGACAGCCCTAATGCAGACTACACTGTAACTAGCAAGTGGCCAGCAGTGTGGGTGAAGATCACCTCGAGCTGGTTGTGTTTAGCCCTGTACATCTGGACCCTGGTGGCCCCCATGATCCTCACCAACCGAGACTTCAGCTGATCAGTAACTCCATCTCTGATTCCACAAACAAACAAACCTCTTCTTCTTTTTTTTTTTTTTACATAGTACCATATTGCCTACATCTTACTTTCCAAACTGACTCACACTTTATACCTTTAGCTTGAGTTCAGTTTGATTATTTCTGGATTTGTTGAAGTTAGAAATTGGGTCTTATTCAGAGATGCCATAACAGCTGCTTCAGGTACAGGTATTTACTGTAGTGATTTCATACCAGTCCATACCAGCAGCTGCTCAGTAATTGGTAATCCCAGGACAATCACACATTTTCTATTGAAGCACAAAAACACACCATTGAAGGAAAACCACTCCAATTGTTATTTGTATAAATGTATGTGTATTGTAAATCAACATTTTGAAAGTATGTGATCTTAAAGGGTCAGTGTGGTATATTTAGGAGGATCTACTGACAGAGATGCAATATAATATACATAATACATATACTATTTTTTTCTGTCACTGATGGTGCATTCATGTGGTGTCGGAAAAATCAGATTTTTCCCCCCATATAATACATACAGTATAATAAAAAACTACCAAAGATAGTCTATATTACATACAGATATTTAAAGAGGACCATGTGTTGACATTTTTCAAAGCATTTTTGTTGTTGGATTTAGAAATTAAATTGATCTAATGTACAACCTCATGGACAGAAGGTAAAAAGTTATTTTTTTATTGCTGAATTGACAATTGCCATTAGAAGTAATACATTTATTATAAAGTACTTATTTTTTCCGAGGAGCAAGTGAATGCACAGTGAGCCTTTTTCTGCCATTTGCAACCCTCATCACCAGATGCCACTAAACATACACACTGAACCTCGAAGAAACTAATTCATGTATGCTTTAACAACAAAAAGTAGTCAAATTGAATGAAAGTATAAAAATTTTAACACTGCTGTTGAATCTTCTAGAAATTTCAGTGTTACAGCATCAATAATAACCAATCCTGGTTTGTGATTGGAATACAGAAGTAAGCTCAGATAGTTTGCTGCTTTTTTGCAATGCCTTATATGTGTGTCAAATGTTTCAAATAATTGAATATATTCAGCATTATATTACATGAGTGTAGTAAGCTATTGCTGATTAACATGACACATTCCTGCAATATGACTCAAAAGTCAACTTGTGTTTCTGCCAAATATGCGGCCTATTCGATATTCATTGTAAAGGTGTCTTTGAGATGGGATCATTTCAGGTTGTAAAATAAATCCATACGGTGACAGAACTGCACTGAACACACAGATACAATCAAAATATATGTGATATAAGTAACGATTGTATTATTTTCTGCATCACTGTGTGACTCAGTATGGAATAGCTTTAATATTTATTATTATTTTACTTGTAAAGAAGCTTTTTTAAATCCAAAAAATAAGTTGTTTTGTAAGAAATGTCTGTGTTAACTGAATGAAATATTAGGGATGCCCAGATCAATCAGTCTTTATTTACTGATTTTGGTGAAACTGGATCGTATTTCATTGAGTTTCTTGATGGAAAGATAGCTTTAAAGGAACCGCTAACTGCTGCTAACTGTAGCTGCCTTTAGCTAGTTAGCTTGGATGTCTAGCTGTACGGCTAACTGTAGTAACTACTGCTAATAGCAGCTAATGTTAGTTAGCTAATGGCAACAATTAAAGCCATCTGTGCATCAAGAAACAAATACTTTCCTTCACAACTGAAAAAGCACTTTCTGTGAAGCATATTGAACAACAAATTTTAACAGTAGTCCTGAGCAGAGTAGTCTCGCATAGCCAGACCATCTCCACACTTTGTTTTAGTGCTGTGCCAGTGCTGGAGAAAGCTCTAAGAGCAGGTCAAATAACGAACATCACACGCCAGCTCGGCAGGAAAGTCAAAAAAACATATTCAAACATAGTATTCAGAACACCCTAAACCTGAGCTTTTTGCACACAATGATTCTCTTTACATACGTTTACCTCATTATTTGAAACGTTGGCCACGTTTAGTATAAACCTTTGACATTATAACATTATATATCACAGAAAATAAGGGAAAGCACAAAGGTCCCCATTAATGCTTTCTAGTTGTCAATGATGCAAAAATGGAGCCAATTCTCAGCTTAGATGGGGTAATTATCACATGCTTACTAACCAAAAGGAGCACTTCACCCCCAAAATGATTTGTATATAAATTATTCAACACTTGGTGCCTTGAATTACAGAAACACACATTTTCTCATGCCAATGCCTCCACGTGAATGTAGAATGAATCCAGAACACACTATCCAGACTAGTTGAAGTTGATGGTGCTCCTGTTTTTAATATATCAAAACTACTGTCAAAACATCAGTTTAAAAACTCTCACACAACTTGTGCAGTATAATCCAAGCCTCATTTATCATTAACATGCTCAATATTTGCTCATGCAGCTAACAGCAGCTGTGTGTGTGTAGTGTAGTCCCGCCTTTACCGGCCAGGAGCTGCATGTGTGGTTTTTCAAACATGACAGCTGGTGATCAAAATACACAACAAAGCTGACCTATAATATATAATAAAAGAAACAAATCGTTTTGGCCAATATGGCTCATAGACAATCACCAATCGGTAAAAAAAAAAGCATGATCAGGGCATCTCTATTAGATATGTTTAAGAATATGGATGAAACCAGACATATGTGACACACTGACCAAATGCCTTGTAAGCCAAAGTGAATTTCTGTGGTTAGTGTTTTTAAAGCAGGTTGTGGGTTCTCAGTAGTGCTTTTGCACCTTCTGTTCGGTTAACTGTTCATGTTCAATGTTCTGACCAATTTATAGGCATGCATGTTTGCTTTGACTCAGTTTTCACTGTAGAGTGAAAGTGTGCAACACTCTTGACACAAATAAACAAGCTTGTTCATCATGTTTATGAGAGTATTACAGTATATTTGTAACATAAGTGCAATCATTGTTTGATGTTAAAATGATCACTATCAAATGATCCTTCCAAACAATAACTAATTCTCACCAAAACAGAGTGATTTCTCACCAAAACAGAGTGATTTCCGCACAGATGAAGTACTAATAAATACAAAAAACACTCACACATACTGTAATTCTATCAGCTGGAACAATGCATTCAACCACACTTTACAAAACATTAAACTTTAAACAAACAAAAAACGTTAAAGTTAAAGGGGTAGTATGGAGTTTCCAACCGACACTAGCGGTGCGGGTTTAAGAGCAACCAGGTGTGTGCTCGTACGTGTGCTTGCTTGAAATCATGAGTGAGCAGAAAACAACAGCTTTCATACAGAGATCCCCAATAAACCAGCATGCAGGTTGTGGCTTTTCACTCAGGCATGTTCAGGCTCTGTTACTTGAATGTTCCCGTCTCAGACGCAGATCAACACCAGCGCCGTAACTTTACTTTATTCAGCGCAGCAGGCCGCAGCACAGCTTCACACAACATGCTCTAAACTTGGGTAAACTACTACACGTTACAGTAATAGTTTAATCAGCTTTGAGGTTGAACTAATCCATGCTGGTTACACGCTAACGTTACATTTACTGCATTACTACAGCGTGAGCTTGCCCCCTGCTTTCAGTAACTAACTTTACTATCTGTGTATCTTTCACCGGAGGCTCAGCGTTTTGTCAGCACAGCTACATGTACTGGATGATTATGCAAACAGCGGCAAGGATGAATCCGTGCTGATGTAACGTTAGCTGGCTGCTCCTGCCTTGCATCAAGGCTAGTGTAAACTACTCGCTCCATATTTTCTTTGCACCGTTACATCATTTCTTGGAGACTAAGTCAACACTTTAACATAATACCAGTGGTACACAGGATAGTAATGTGGATCGCATTAGCTGGTGAAGTAATGTGGAAAGCCATAACGTTATATATTGCACCGGATAACAATATCAACTGCTCGGCGTTAGCCCGCTTGCTATTGTGACTCTCTCAGTGACTCAAGCCTTTCTGATGTGACTGTTTTCACAAGACATCATCTTATACTCGTTTGGTCTGACAGACCTCATTACACAAACCTTTATTGTTGTTTTTATCCTTACGTGGAGTTTATGTTGTGCTGGGGGCCGGTAGTTTTATGTTGTTAATGGACTGCATGTCGTTAGCTGCGGTGTTGTCACTGTAGAAGGAGAAAGGCTCGGGAGCATGCATGTGGCTGTTCGAAGCAAAAGAGGAAACAGGTGTGTGCTTCATTTCTAAGTGACTTTAGAGCCCATTAAACAATAAGGCAGTAAAAATTTGATTTATTAATAAGTGATTTTATTGAAAAACTACATAAAGCCCCTTTAAACTTGGATTTACACTTTCTGTGAGTTGTCTTATTAAATTTAGCAATTAAGTTTGGCTTTATACATTAGATATTCAGCCACCACAGATCATTAGCGTTCATCTAGTGTCCCTTTCTGTCCACCTGACTAATTTGAGTCTAATAGTTTGGTAATGACAACCATGTTCTCAAAACACAATTGCAATTCTCAAATTGCTCAGTTTCTCGTAGATGTACTCATGTTGTTGCTTTCATGCAGAATTCGAATCAGTACACATATCTCAAAATAAGCATTAGCAAGTGATCCATTTTGATCACCAAGACTAAGTATTCAGATCATTTTCTAAAGTAGAAGTGACAGAAATGTGAAGTTGAGGTTAGCGTCTCGCCGTTACAGTAGCACTACAAGCATAACATACCTGAAACTCTGAGTTGCTGAGTTGAGCTGTTATAGCCATGCAATGCTAAAAGTTTGAAGTAAAAGTACTTAAATATATTAAAGTGAAAGTAAACAAGTATTATTTTATTGTATTATTTGCAAAATGTACTTAAAGGTCAGTGTGTCATATTTCTGAGGATTTACTGACAGCAATGCAACATAATATTTGAACCGTTATGTTTTTATTACCTTAGAATGCGCCATGTCTGTCTACATACACTGCGGATCCCCTTACATGGACGTCGCTTTGTTGTGCAGCCATGTTTCTACAATAGCTCAAAATGGACAAACAGCGCTACATAACACGTTTCGTCACTACGTTGAATAGGTACAAAGAAGAATAAGAAACATTAGTAGTAGTAGTTGGGTGGTTTATTATGAAAAGAAGAGAAATTTGGACAAATGGAGGACCATGGAGGTGACCAAGCGTCCCGAAAAATTCCAAATTAAGAGCTGTTGTCCCGACTCCTGTCCGGTTTGTCCTTAAAAGTAGACTTAACATGAGATTTGATTATAGCCTAATTAAACATTAAATACTGTTCATTGATACTGAATGTATTGGTAGCCGCATCAATGTCGATTCCACATTCCGACTTAAGAGCACATGAACACACACTTAAGAACGACTTCACAGTTTGGGAAATGGGGCCATTCGAGGATTATGTGAATGCATCTTGAGGCCCTGGTTGCAATAATTTGCAACCCTCACCACTAGATGGCACTAGAACAGACTTGAACCTGTAAATAGCTGCATTCGAGATGATTGCGGCTGACTTTTGCTGACTTGATTGTCTAACATGAGCTGCAGGGGTGGGGAATAAAAACTGTGCCGTCAAGTCAGACACAATCTACTTGCATGAGCTTACTGAGAGCTGAGATCAATGACTGATCAGGCAAAAATATGGTTCCAACTTTTCAGAGAAAAGCAACTGCAGCTGCCAGACTCGGCACCTGCAGCCACCTTGCTTCCGCAAGGTTTTAATGTTATGTGTTATGTTGTAGTAGTTATGTATATAATATTGCATTTCTGTAAATATATCCTCCTAAATATCACACTCTGCACCTTTAAAGTATCAAAAGTAAACACACTAAATTCATCATGTGTTTTTGAATCTGTAATCGCAAGGACTAATAATTACCAAGGGTTTTATGAAGTTTGGTCTCATTTGTAATGTATATGAAGAAATTCGTGTCCCTGGAAGTACATGAATGTGGTACAGGATGGGCCTGTTACAATGGTTTTTTGCAGAATCAAATACACAGCAACAGTTTACCCAGTGAGGCCGTCAGCAGCCGTCTGTCAGCTGCAGTGTAAAGAGTCTCTCCTCAGGCTCCCTCTGGGCACTGTGGACCACCCTGCACCTGAGCTTGGAGCCCCGGTCGTCCTTGTTGGGAGTGAGCTTTAGAAAACTGAACATGGAGTAGAGGCCGTTGATGTTCAAGCTCGGGGGAGTGTTGAAGACACCGGAATGAACCGTCTCTCCATCTTTAGTCCAAGACACTGACACGTCTTCTGGACAGAAGTCTTTGATGCACAGGTGCAGTGTACACTCTTCATTCAACAGAGGACACCTCGGCTCACAGTCGATGAACATCACATTAGGAGGAGTTCCTGTTCCAATGCACATGGAATACAAGTATGGCTGGATGTGATGGATTTGCTCTGTTCAGTTAACATTTTGCAGAGGCTTGTGATTTCAACTGTGCAGTGATCATCTAACATGTACTGTTCAGACTGCAACAAGTGTTTAGCAGAAGCATACATGAGTAGTTACATAAGAATGATTAATACAAATGCATGACCACAATATTCTGAGAATATCTTGAGCACATTTTACATTATGCTGTTTATAAAAATGACCCTGCAAAAGTAGAGTCTGAATAGTTCAAGAAAGTCAGATTACAGAGTGTTCAATTGTTTAGTTCTGTGTTGTCACCCCCAACTGTTAACATGTGACACCAAGAGTTTTATTCTTGAGTCATGTAATAACTCAACTATCTCCATGACAACTTGAACAAACCTCATTTGCCAAGGGCTCCGTGAAAAGGCAGTAAGTGAACGTTAGGTTGAAATTATTTTGTATGTTTAGAATTTTTTCACATTCTTTCTTCTTGGGAACATAGCTGGATTACACTGTTGTGGGGCCCTGGGGCAAAGATTTGCTTTGGGCCCCTATTCAGCCCCTAGCTGTGTGTCAGCAAGTGTGTCAGTTACTTGTTTTAGGAGTACACACCATGGACCAGGGCTGTGCAATTAATCAGATTTTAATCATGATTAAGATATTGTCCTCCAACAATTTTAAAAACAAGTTAATAGAAATAAAACAATTATTGTGCCGCACGTTGTTTCACAGCGACACTCGTTTTGTCTTGTGTGTTATAAATCAAGCGCACCCTTTCCTTCACTCCCTCTCAGACAGGCTGTGATGTTTACTTCAGCTCGAGCTGAGATGAAGGGATTATAACTGCTGGTCACCATTATTAGCTTCAGTCTATGGCATGTACACTGCAGAAACTAGCCTAGTGGCTAGCTGACTTTTCCTCTACTCTTAGCTTTACAATTTACATATTATTAATGCTGATACTAAAGCCGGTGTGTTAAGCCTTGCTTTACCTGGTCTGTGCTTGTAAAATATTCACTGTGTCCCTGTCTGTTACCAGATTCATACTTTTCTCACGGTTAGTGTGTCACTGCATCTCCCACCAGAACACCACAGTGGAATTTCAGTGTTGGATTACTATTTCTTATTTCATGGGCTATTTAAGATGATGCATCATTTTTAAAAATATGCATTACATTTTAAAAGTTTAATAAATGCATGATGTTTCCTAAGTCAGTCAGTAATTGTGTTAATAATTGGGATTTCAATTATGACCAAAATAATCGTGATTATGATTTTTGCCATAATCGAGCAGATCTAACATGGACTAGCATTTTTGGACTGCTCTTGGGAGTTCTGGATATGAACCCTCTCTTCCTTTCTCTTGCTTTGTGTAAAGGTACTGGCCTGCTTTAAGCCTAGTGTGAGTTTTTGTTTTTGTTTTTATTGTAAAAAAGTTAAAAATAAAATTAACTCAAAAAACTAAAACACTTCAGGTCATAAAACTAGATTTGACACATTTGGGCTTCAGATTTGTATAACTATGCAGGATCCACCTGGTGCTCTTTACATTTTCTGACAAATTTTCACATAATTAAATCACCAAAACCAAGTGACTTGCAGTGAGTGAACTTTGGACCTTAAAGTAGGGAAACCTTATAATTACAGATTTACTCTAAATGATTATCTACTTGAATAAAACATTTGGTTCTGCTACCTTGAGTGTTGATGTGGTACAGGACATCTTTGTAGCCTGGTGGAGGGAAGCTGGAGTGGTAAACACGGCAGGTGTAGACGGCGCTCTCGTCCTCTCTGGCCATAACAAGCTGAATTTCACTCCACACGCTGTACAGACTGTTGTGGTCGGAGAAAGGTCCGAAGTGTGTGACGGTGCGGACCTGCTCCCCGTCGTTCCTGGACCACTCCAGGTCCACATGCTGGGGGTAGAAGTTCTCTACCCGACAGCAGAGAACCAGCAGCTTCTCCACCTTGGGGATCTGAGGGATACTGGAGATCTGGAGGAAAGACGGCTCCACTGGAGAAAGGAGAGGTAAGCTGTTTTAAACCATGTAAGAGTCATTCACAGTGGATAATAATAACAATAAAATTATTATTATAAACTAAAAATATTACTTCACGTGTCATATGTCCCTTCTGCTGAAGATATCACTATTGAATCATTTGAAGTTTAGGTCTTCCCAGAAAGAACAGGTGTCATGTAAAGATAATGCAACTGTTAAAAGGATAACCTTAGCGTTGCTTAAACTCTGAAACTGTAGACAAGTCTGATCTTCATGAAAGAAAAAATGCTTCTTTAAATATGCATATATGGAAAAAACAGATTAACTCAGTCCATACCACTACTGCAAATTTTAACTTCCAGGTTTAGATCAGCCTTTCAAAGCTGCACTGAACAGTATTTTCATATTATCAATGGATCAAATGAGTAACTAATGTGAAAACCTACAGAGAATAATCACCACCTCACTCTCACTGCTCTTATCAGTCATTTCCCTCATCTCACTTTGCTAACACTAACATGTTAGCCCTACCGACTTTATGAGATGATAATATGTCAATGCTGCTTTTACAGCATAGCCTTATAAAACATGGAGGAGAGGATTTTAAATAACATCCCTTGGCAAGTAAGCATTTAGCAGGCAAGGAGGCTAAAACAAACAGATGCTTATGGGAAATATAGGACACAATGTTTTGGAGTTTGATCCATACTATATGGACTAATGCAGCCAACAGAGAAAGCAGTGTTCACTACACTCACATAATACTGAAGTGCTGAAAAGAACCAAAATCATACTGATGATTTTGGATATTCAAAGAGAGTAATTTAGGCAGATGTAGAGGTAAAAATGTAAAGTCTGTTCTGAGGGTTGTGGGAGTCATAAGGTCATGAGGATTTAGTGGAAAATATGGGCTGATGGTGAAACTATATAAAAAGGGGTCGCCAAAACACATGACGATCCCTCCTCTGAGGACTTTAAAGCAAAGTAAAGGAAATCTGACGGATAGTTTTTTAAATACCTTACAATGGACGAAAGTCCAAATCATTAGGAATCATCCTCTGGGGACCAGGAATACATATAACACATTTAATGACAGCTGTCAAATATCTTACTTGGACAGTCGGACAGACTGACCAACATCAAGTGACCTCTTCTAATTGTTTCAGAAAACTATGATGTGCTCTTGGAGCTACGGTTACTCACCTTTTACCTGGACTGTGGTCTCTTTGCTGAAGCTCTCACCCCTGCACAGCACCATGCACCGGTATTTGGTCCGGTCTTCAGCGACTGTCAGACACACGGTCAGGACAGATGTGTGATGTCTGTCATCTGACTGGAGACAAGCCTGCTCACTCAGATCCTCGCTGGCCAACAGAGAAACAGATTCGGACTGGACCGCTGAGGCTACGCGGCTTCTCAATCTCAACCATTTCACTTTGAGCTCCCGCAGTCTTGCTCCGTGGATGGTGCATTTGAGGTCGAAAGGCACCTGAGCATATATGATGCTGGGCTGGCTGATTTCAGAAACACTTGGCGGAGCTGTGGCGAGAGATAGAAATGTATGTCGTTGCACAATTTAAATCGATCAAGCAAAGTGTTTCCTCTTCGTTCTGATTAAGAGTCAAACTTGAGCTATACATTTTACAGGTGACAAATCAAAGGCCTTCACAGTCAACAGCTGTGCTCAGTTTGTTTTGATAATGGCGGTACTTCAGAAAATGAAGTACCGCCATTATCAAAACAAAGAAGGGAATGTCTTGTTGTTCGAGCTGTGTTTTTATGGGATCCCTATTTTTTTTTTAGCATATTAGCACATGCAGGAGGATGAACACAAGCACACATTACATGCAATACACACTGCTCCAAAAAATAAGAAACACTTAATTATCACTGTATAACATCATGTCGATTAAACTTCAGGAATATCAATCTGTCCAGTTAGAAGCATAAGCGATTGTGAAACAGTGTCACTTTTTTTGATGCAAATAAAAGTGACAACAGGTGCACTGGAGAGGCAACAGCAAGACAACTCCCAAAAGGAGAGACTGATTGTTCCGTACAGGTGGTCCAGCTTGTCCAAGATGACACATCCATACGTGCTGTTGCAAGAAGGTTTGTTGTATCTCCCAGCCTGAGAACAAAAGAATTGGCAGGTTTGCCACTGGTGCCCCGTTCTCTTCACCGATGAGAGCAGGTTCACACTGGGCACATGTGACGGTCGTGAAAGTCTGGCGAAGCCGTGGTGAACGTTATGCTGCCTGCAACATCATGCAGCATAACCGGTTTGGTGGTGGGCCAGTGATGGTCTGGGAAGGCATATCCTTGGAGGGTCGCACAGACCTCCACATGCTGATGGTATCCTGACTGCTGTAAAGCACTAGGATGAATTTCTCAGAGCCGTTGTCAGAGCTTATGATGGTGCAGAGGGCCCGGGGTTCCTCCTGGTGCGGGACAATGCCCTATGTGGAGGCAGTTCCTTGAAGATAAAGGCCTTGATGCCATTGACTGGCCCTCATGTTCCCCAGAATGAATCCAATAGAGAACATCCTTATCTATCAGTGTCTCTGATGCCGCCACTGGTGCTCATTGATGCCCAGATCCAGGTCTGGGAGGAGATCCCCCAGGACACCATCTGGCGTCTCATCAGGAGTATGCCCAAATGTTTTTGGGAGTCCTTACAGGTACATGGGGGCCCAACACACTACTGAGTCACATTATGAGTTGCCGTGATGAAAGTCATGCAAGTTGAATCAGCCACTGATTTAATTGTCTTTACTTTGATTTTTGGTGTAATTTGTGTTTTTATGCAATTTTATTAAAGATTGAAAGATTTTCAGCTTTAAACTAATAATTTTTTGGAGCAGTGCACATTCCAGCTGGCATTTTCCCATTATTCCATTGATCTGCAGTTGGTGGCAGTAATGCACCAACAAATGTAGGACTGCCAAAATCATGTGCTAATGTAGAATCAGCTACACCCAACCACACCCACCAGTGATGTGATGGGGTCCTGCAGTACTCCTCTACATCACATAAGCAAGCTGAACTACTGGAGGTCAGCAAAAAGAACACTTATAAGACAAGATGTTAATATACATTATACCTCTGCTACAACTACGACAGGTACTACTACTGTACTATCAGTAATTCTAACTGTTAAATAAATATGTATAAATAATGCAGATCATTGAATTGTAATGGTTTCAGTTTCAGATCTTTCCATAGACAACTTTTATGAGACGCACCTTTAGAAAAATACCTGTAGAGAAGCAAAGTGCTGCCACTAACAAAGGTGACCACCAGCAAACTGATGACACCGGTGACGGATATCAGTGTGACAGCACTGTAAAGAGGCTGTGCTGGAGATGCAGGGGAAAGAGATAAGAGAGATTTAACATTTAGTATATACAGTCTATAACTCAGTGTATATATAAAGATTTGAACTGAGAGTTTAAAGAATGAAAAATAAAAATGAAATCCCACCTTTAACAGTCAGTATAACAGATCTGCTGTATGGCCGGGTGTAGGTCTGGTGCTCCACCTGGCAGATGACGCACATCTCTCCATCCCTCACTGCTGAGGAGTGCAGTGTGATGCCACTGCGAATGCTGTAGGTGTCATCTGGATTGTGAGTGGCCATTTCGGTGCAGACGCGGAAGAGGTGGCTCACACCTGCGGGGACAGTGTGGGAGCCATTTTGGATGTGCCATGTTACGGCCAGCTTCTCTGGATAGAAACCTGTGATATCACACTGTATCGTCTTCTCCTCCCCCTCTGTCACTGCTGCCTTTTCAGGGAGCAACAGCGAAGGCCGAGCTGGGGGAGAGGTCAAAAACAGTACATTTATATATATACATTTATACAAATATATTTATATTTTTTGGTTGGGTGTTACTTCCTGAATTCTACAACATGCATTCATGCACCAAATCAAAAGTGCTGCTCCTAACTTTGCTTTTGCTTGTTGCTTTTTCAGCCACAGTTGAATCAAGTAACTTTGGTGGACATAATGTACTGGAGCAGGTATAAGCTCCAGAGCCAGATATTTCCACATGCCTCAGGAGTTGGTGTAATGTGAATATTGGGTTTGCATTCATTAGGTGGACAGAAACACTCCCATTTTAAAAGTAAAATATGTCAATATTCTGATTAAAGCTTGCTGCTTAAACATTTAGGAAAATGTGCTTATTTGATTTTTGAATTACACCTGCAGCTGGTTAGCTTAGCTTAGCAAAAAGACTGGAAACAAGGCAAAACTTTGAAAGCTGTGGAAAGTGGATTTTTTCACCTTTAGACGGAGCTAACCCTCTGATAACTGTAGCTTCATATTTACCTAATGTAACTCTTAGCAAGCCATATAAGCGTATTTCCCTAAAATGCTGTTCCTTTGGACATGTAAGCAGAGTGCAACCTAAAAATAACAATAACTGGAGCTCTGCTACACATAACTGGTATGAATTATCATCAAACATTAAGTTATAATTCAACTGTAAAGAGTATTCTGGTGGCACAGTTATACTTCTCTATCAAAAATTTGACATGCAACGAAAATGGAAAATGGAAAATCAACTAAGACATGAAAATTGGACAGTTTGACAGTGTGGTATTACAGAGAGAGAAAACTGAGAGGCTTCAGTAGACAGATGGAAATAAAACAAGTTTGTTTGAACTCTCTCAGAGATAAATCAGATTTCCAGAATACTTAATTTCCTGTATTAACTGTAACTTTATAGTATTTTTATGCTAGGGAACCTTCTTTCTACATCTCAGTGTCTCTACATCAGTTCATGTTGAGTTAAATCCAGATATGTAACACATATTAGAGTAGAAACAGAAATACCCAGCACTTCCAGTGAAGTGGCCTCTGTGTAGACCACAGGTGTGATGATTCTGCAGGTGTACAACCCTTCATCTCCCACAGTCACATTACGAAGTTGCAGAGATGCATCGCTTTCTAGCAACCGCATTTTATCCACCACAGAGCCATCTCTGTTCCCGTGCGCTCTACCATCCTCCAAAGTGTACACGATGCTCTTCTCTGCATGCCTATCCACCATGTTCCACTCAATCGTGAGAGTGCTCCACTCTGCAAGCTTGGACAGTTTATCAAACAGGCAGCTGAGAGTCACGTCTGTGCCCACCAGCACACTGAGCTTCCTTGTCATGTCAGCTGAGGAATCTGGAAACATATGGAAAGGGGATTACCTTCAGTGAAGGTTGCATGATTAAGACAATAAACTGCGCAAAAGACAAACACCGAGATTTCTTTACAATTTGATGCTGAAACGAAAAAAGTAATGCTTGACCCTTACCTCTACAGTACAAAACAATAACCATGACTTTAATCATAATTTTCAGACTCTGTAGGTGCTCCATTTGGACTCAGATGGCAGGTCGTCAGTACATGATGAAGTGAAAGCAAACACTGTCTCTGCTGAGCGGTTCCCAAATTTTAGTTTCCCTGGACCGAGGATCACGTGGGGGTTGTGTAACTGAACATGTAGAGTTGGGCTTGGTTGTTAAACATTTCCTTAGCTCCTCATGACTTGTTGCACCTCCTCCTGGACTTTAAACCTGCGGCTGCCACCTCCTGCATGTCACTCTGCAGAAAAGGGTGCTGAAAAATCACTTTCTGATGGGACTCCCGGTAGCACATTGTGTGTGCTCATGAGTCAATAATATAATCCACTATTGTCACCACGATGAATCATCTACACGTATCACAGTTTAAACCTGGAATAATCGCAACTCCTCAGTGCCTTTCTAGGAGTTACTTCAGCATTACCGCCATCTGCTGAAAAGCCTTTGTCTTCCCTGCACTTGTGATTTTTTTGTGACAAATGGAGCGGAAGAACAGTCTGACATGGATCCACACATGGATCACAAATATATTTCCATTGAAAATTTGAAGTTGATGTACAAATAATGATAAAGGAGTTGTACAATAGAGGCACTCAGACAGATTTACATAAACAGATCCAGGTTTACAGATCTAAAGCACTCATTTATTTGCGTACTTTGTGTTTATGTATTTTTTATTTCTATTTGTTTGTGAATACTCCTATAAGACTGTTCTAACCCCATAGATAGCTAAAATGACAGAAACCATCTTTGGGAATTGGGACATACGTATTTGAGTGGATTTTGCAGTTCGGTCCATGTCCTATCCACTAACATGGAGGGGGCAGGGTTCGTGATTTATAGCCTAGTGCAGCCAGCCATGGGGGACCAAGATGTTTTGGATTCAGTTTTGGAGAGATATCATGTCGTTCATCTTTATTTACGGTCTCATTATTTTTAGGCCTTTTTAGCCTTTATTTCCCAGTAACAGTTTATGGTATGCACCTTAACCTTCTGTGGTTTATCTGCGGTTTATAAATGTAGGTAAGTCCAAACTGGCAGTGACAGAGCAAGTAGAAAAACATCACACCGAACATTATGCATGGTTTTAGTGTAGTAGAAGTTGTATTACCCTAGATGATCAATGCAGTCAAAACATACAGAAGGATCTGAAAAGTCTGCAGTGTATGTACAGTATTACCATGCAATGGTAACACAACTCAGCAAAAACAAAAGATCATTTTCTCTGTGAGGGGCAAGATGTAGTGATTTTTCTATAATACTGCAATAAATAGAAACCAGTTGCTGCCTGGAAGGTAGAAGAAGAAGAAGAAGTATTTTTTTTAAAAATACCCAAAACATCATGACTTAGGAAATGGTCAATGAAAGAACAGCTTCACATGCTACATTGAAATAGTTTTTGTTGCTTGCAGGGAATTATAGAGGGAATTTTGTTCTAAGATGTTTGTAGCTTTTGAAGATAACCACTTTATTTGTTAAGACTACTGAAGCCTCATTCAATGCTTTTTTTGCCCAAAATGATGACTGCAGATTTTGTCCCCCCTCAGTTTCTCTTCACAGCCAGTGTGAAAAGGGATGGTTACAGCAAGAAACTAATGTTCACATCGATACCTGACTATTGTATTGAGACCATACATGTGTAACTGTCTCTTAACAACCTCTCGAAAGGGTAGTCCAACAATTTTATGTGATAGGCAGGCTTTTGGCCTAGTAAGGCCGTGGTCTGCCATAGCCTCTCAGTGAAACTCCACCCACCTGTCTCTCTAGAAGCAGGCACACACCTGTTCCCACTTTAGGAGCTGACTTATAGAGAGAGCACTCAGCATTTCTCTGTAGCCATTGTGGTCCAGGGCAGCTAGAGAGCAGGTACGTTTGGTGTGTTATGAGTCAATGTTTTTAACTTGTGAACATGTTTTAATTTGTTTTAATCACAGGCATTTTAAGTCACCTGTTGG
>JAPMOB010227881.1:0-10673 GCA_029875015.1 Lepomis gibbosus
CTCAGTGGAAAGCAAAGGCCTTCCCACTGGGACTAGCAGGCCTTTTATTACTTCCTAATCAGCTGCAGGTCACATGACATGGTCATATGACCATGCATGTGCATCAGTCACCTACCTTACCACATCAGCACCTAGCTGGAACGGGAACAAGGTGTTGTGCAGTAATACGTAGTTTAATCTATTCAACTGTGAAGAAGTGTTTAAATGTACCGTTATCTCTTTGTCGTGTGAGGTCATCAACATTCAGTTTGTTTATACCGATTGAGGTAACGTCTTTGAGGTAACGGAAATGTTTTTATGAATGGTCATAATGGTTAACGTGGTCTTCGGGTGATATTTATGTGTGTAAGAGCTAATTTTATGTGATGTATCTGTCCTGTAGCTCTTACAGTGTTTCATGAAGAAAAGGTGTCAGGAATGACAAAGTAGATTTGTGTTCAAAACAAGGCTGAATATAAATAAAGGCTTCTGAAAACATCAGTATGCATTGCCATTGTCTGGCTGGGGGTTCGCTACACCAACCGTTTGGTCTAGACTATCTCAAAAACCACTGGATGACTTGCCATGAAATCTTGTAAAGACATTCATGATCCCCAGAGGATGAATCCCACTGACTTTGGTGATCCCCTTATGTTGTTGGCAGAGTAAAACATCTTGACAACTAAAACATCTTGGATGAATGGCTGTAAAATTTGGTAGATAGTCAAGGTTCCTTGAGGATACATTCTAATAACTGGTAATGCCTGAGATGATAATCTCATTATGTCCAATATTTTGTTTCATGACCAAACAAGTGCAAAACGAATGACAGTCACACAAAACTACATTTTAGTTTAGTGCTAAATAGGATGTGTTAGTAATCAGATAATATCAAAAGGCATACACCATAAAAATTCTAATGACCAGACATCATTACTTTAGTATTACTATTATTTTATAGTTGTGTCATCTCTACTTTGGTTTTCCTCAGGCTTGTTCAAAGAAGCAGAATAGAAGTAATCTGAATTACTTTGCTAAGTCATTTTAGTGTGTTCCAAGTAAAATATCACAAACATCAAGTCACTTGATATCCAACATATGTGGGAAAAATTCATGGCGAAAGCAAACGGTATTAATGTGCTTTAAAGTGGGTTTGGCCACAGAGCAGATTGTCTGGAATTATTTTAAAATCAGGACTGTGAAAGCATTTAAAGATCAGGAGAGGAGGAACTTTGTTTTCAATACAGATTTTCCCACCTTGTTTTCACAGTTGGAAATATGTTGGGTTAAAAAGGCAGGCACCCTAGAATTAGCTAATTCCACCCCTGCATGTGAACACATGAACTGATGCAATAAATGCTCATACAGACATTTGCACGGACACACCAGCACATCAGCACACTGTATTTGTAATTGCATATGGAGTACCTGTGTGTTTTAATTGTGCACTTACAGCCAAGATACAACTCATCTGCATATGTGAATAATTTAGCATAATAACTCATCTCTGGAATCTTTCATCATGCCTCAGGTGGCATCTGTGTGTCTCTGTCTGTCTCACACTGCATGCGCTCTAATAATAACATGAAGCAGCTCTCGAAAAGTGGGAGCAGACAGAGGCAGCTGCGGCTTTAGACTTGCGATGTAAAGAACCGTCCTCAGCGGTAAAGTCAAACCAAACGGCATCCACGGACCTTGTGCAGCGAAATATCTTTATTAAAACCTGCCTTTGATTTAAGTTAACACCTGTGGGCAGAGAGTTGAACATCAGGTGCATTCATAAACTGAAACTCTGGTACCAACCTAAACCAAAGCAGTGGCTGAAATTCTCTTGAATGCTCTCTTATTTGGAGCAGTCAGAAGACAACCCACGCTAGTCATTTATTTGGGGTAACAGGTCTCTGGTTATGTCAGAATTTGGGAATACAATGTCTCATATTATGAGGAAATGTAATAATTTGTAGGTCAGGAATATATAAATGTCTATAGATAGTTAAAGGCCATTTGATAACTTTAAGTTAACTTCAAGTATGACCTTAGATGCAATGGCTTTAAAGTTGTGATCTTTAAGATTTCAGCCCTGGTTGATTTAGCAACAGGCGTTGCTAAACCTCAACCTCTTTCCTCTGTACAACAGAAGAGCAACTGGTGTATCTGATTACAGGGCAGCTAAACACACCCACGTTCCAATAAAGAATTCAGTCAGAAATCAGCTTTGTTCTGCTTCTCGCCTGAAACTCAGCTAACAGCTCACTTTGGGCTGCTGCTGACTGGTCCATTACTACATATTTTCCTAAAAGTGCATTACGTAGCACAGTAAAGTTAAAGCCAGGTTTTAAAAATGGCCATTTATATCTAAAAACACAGTCATTTTGGTGCTATTAATTTTGTGTGTTTAGATAAACATTCTACGTTGCTATTTGATCTACTATATAACAGGCATTAAACTTGCTCTATGCATTGAGTGAAGGAGGGTCTGAAAGTGGGAAGGTTTCAGAAGTGAGTGATGTATCCTGGGTTGATTCTGCATCTGATGGCTATCATCTTACGGCGAATCCACTTGCAGAAGGTAAACAAACATAGATGTTGCATAGGGATTCATTTAAATTAGCCAGTATAGCAAGGCTATCTAGATTGGTAACTTTTGGTTACATTTTTATCAAAGCTAATGCTGCAGGGGACAGCCTTTACATTTTTCAGACTGCCTGTCGCCCTACCCAATGGCTTGAAATTATTGTGGCAGACTTTGTTCTAGTCTTTCATTCTGACACAGTTTTACTTGACACAGTTCGCTTATTTTTGAAAGCAAGGATGATGGCAGCTTCTGACTTCATAAGAAGCTTTGCAGAGAGAAGCAGGAGGAACCCATGACCCACAGGGCCGTCCTGAAGGAGCTGTTAGCCCAGTTGTGTGGTGTCACAGTGCAATACCTGCCAACACTCCTGTTTTTCAAAGCCTTTTCCTGGGACCCTACCGGTTTGTTGGCTCTGCTGGGAAACTCCCATAATTGGCATGGCCCTTAAACTTAATATTAAGAATTACTGTCATTCATGGATTCAAATTCTGTAAGTTGCCAGATCATTTACAGTACTCAACCTCCACAACATACAATTTCAACCCATCTGTCACTGCAACCTGGCAACCCACAACCCAATCCAAGGGGCGTGTGTGCAGCTGCTCTCTGCGGGCAGACGGGCCGTTTACCATCATTCAAATTTTCTTTGTGAATAAAGAATAAAGGATAAAGGTCTATGAGATTCAATTTCTGTTTTATTTTGTCTTTATGGTTATACAACTATTTTATGCATTGATGTGATGTCACATCACTGTAGCGTAAATACTCTGATAGCCTAGGATTTCCTAAAAAAAAGTAGATTGCTTGATTATGCATTACAGGGTTGTGTTTAAACAAGCATGTAGACCAGGTGAAGCTAAATAAGAAAAAATGCGTTAGACCCCAGGGGATTGAAGAAAAACCTGAAGAAATGAGTCTATTCTAAATCCAACTGAACACCTCCTGAGAGATTTTGGAGCAACATGCTAGACAGAGCTCTCAAACACTATCATAAAAACAAGGGAAAACATCTTACTAACATACTTTATTTAATGGTTTATCCTTTAATTTGTCTGCCATACTTTGTTATCTCAAGCGTAGACCTAATCCTCCAGAGGGTTAAATGAAGTGATGTCAAACACAGCAAGAGTGCAAGTGGTTGTTTGGGAAGTGTAAATACGTGACACATTGTCGCTCTCCATTCAGCACCAAAACTATAGGCTTAAATGTCACACACATACTGAAAAGTGTGCTCACGTACACACACATACTTTAAATTATGTACATTTTCTCTTGAATGTTCTCATTAGGGGATGGCATTTCCTGAGAGCAGCCAGACTTAAACAGCACCTCTGGTACTGTAATTGGCAAGCGGCTGCTGAGATGTGGCTGACTTCATTTGACAGCTGACAGTAAATCACTCGCTAAACTGGAAACACAGATTTTCTTTTCCTAAGTATGGAGTGTCGGTCCTCAAGGACGATGACAGGTCAGTCGGGAGCAGAGGCCGTACCTCTGGTCTTCTGTTTCCATGGAGGTATAAAACACCACCTTCCACACCTTTTCCATTTTAATGTTGGTATCGAAACAACCTGCAATGTTCCTTCTATGATAATAATGTGTTACAAATTTTTTGTTTTCAGTGTAAATTTTGTGGAATATGAAATGTCTTTTCTCTGTGTGCAGTCGTGTCTACATGTTGTCGCTCTATGGTGGTAGCATGTCTGTCATTATGAGGAGCAGGGTCCCTGACGTAGAAACGCCATCTGTTACATGAAAGGGAATTATGCTAATCACTGACTGCTACACGACAGGAGTCTGGAAGAGGAGACAGAGGTTGAGATGAGATGGAAGGGGAAAGAAAGGACGATGTTCGATGAATGTAGGGAGAGACAGTCAGTGGAAGAGAAGATGAGATGAAGACACAGAGAATGGGGCGAGGCACAATGTGTGCAGAAAATTGGAAAAGAGATGATAAGAGTGAAAAGCGGTGATCAAGGACTCAAGTGCAACACATGTGGTAGAGTCTTCAGCCTCCCTGTTAACTCGGTGACATCACAGTCATTCTAATTATTCAAATATGTTTAGTATCTGCTCCATTGCAGCATATCTTGCCATGTTACTGCCACCTGTTGATCTGTGGAATAGTGTCAAACAGTTGGCAGGACTGTATTGTGTCAACCACGCAAACATGGTCATGTGCTTTTTCATGTGCACGAACATAAACTTTTAATTTAAAACTACACCTTTTAAGTATAAGTTTGGAGCTTAAGGAGGTGAGCTCAAACACGGACAGATTGCAGGAAACAATAAAGAAGTCTGGGGAGGATAAACGAAGACTGTTTATATCTTGATGGGAAACACACTGTTGTCAAGGCCCAGACGGTTGATTTTTGATTTCCAGTTGTGGTGGACCAGTTGGGTACCATTATCAAACTCCAGGTGGAGCTTCGCCTTGATTCAAACAACCACAGTAAGGCTAGTATCCAGCCAACTTCTCAGTCTGATTCCTGGCCTGCTAGTGATGAGCCTTAAGCTAGCATCAGGCTTTATTCCATCCTGCTAGCCTTCATCTTATTCCTAATCCTGTTTCCAAGCCATCTAGCTTCCAACCAGCACACAATCCATAACAGCATGCCAACTACTAGGCTTCATAAAGGCCTGCTAGCCAACAGCATGCCAACCACAAAACAGCCTGCAGTTCGTCAAACTGTCTCCAGTTGACTGAGTCCACAGACTGTTAGCCTTCAGCCTTCACGAGTAAACATAGTTCTAACTGGTATCATGCCTCTCTAATGTCCAGCTTCTCTGCCTCACAGATGACCAGCTCTTCGTCCTCATAGCTGCCCAGCTTTTCGTCCTCATCGCTGTACAGCTCATAATTCTCGCTCTTATCCAGTAGAGTTACCGAGATTTTACTGTCTAGTTTTACAGAGATCAACCTTTCAGAGACTCTGTCAACCACCTTCACTGAGATACAACTCTGTAGCTCTTCAGAGAATTTGTTACTCAATTCCCCAGAGAGTGGGCCAACCAGCTCACCAGAGACTCAGCTGGTTAGCATCCAAGAGACAATGTTGTTCAGTACCACAGAAGCACCACCAGTTGGCAGTCTGACCGACTCCTGTTTCCTGTGTCCAGTCAGCGACACGGCCGACTACTGCTCCTCATATTTTATTGGCGGCCCATCTCACGCCTGCTCCTCCTGTCTAGTCAGCGGTTCGTCCAACTCCTCTGTCTGCAGCCGTTTTCTGTCCCTGCTGAGCTTCAGACAATCTCAGATCCGCCTGAGTTACAACTTAATCCATTCCCTGCTCCTGAGTTATTTAAGACTCAATTGCAGAATTGCAGCAGCATCATGCCCCCACTAAGATACAGCGAAACCTTGTTAAACTGCTGCCACGTCCTGTCCCCGTTGAAATGCAGCAGTCCCCAGCCACAGAACTGCAGCAGCTTTATGTCCCTGTTGAGTGGCAGCTATCCTCTGAATTTGCTCAGCTGAAGCAATGTCCCTTCTGAGATGCTGCAAACCTCTGACTCTGCTGAGCTGCAGAAGTGTCTTGTCTCTGCTTCTGAACTGCTAGTGACCTATTATCCTGCAAAGCACAGCTGCCATCAATATCTGAGCATCAGCAGCTTCTGGTGGTTTTCCACCATTACCTCTAGTGTCTCAGGATTAGCAGTTGGCGCAGGTTGAAAAGAGCCTGACTCCTGGGTGTTTACCCTTAAGTGCCCACTTACACTTGCATTGCTATTGGACAACATGGAATTTGGTGGTGCTAGATGAAATTTCAGGGGATCACCAAGTCATCTTGAACATGAAATGTCTGTCACAAATTTCATGGCAATTCATCCAATAGCTGATGATAGTTGATATTTCAGTTTAGACAAACTTTGAAAACAACCAATAGATTAATCAATAATTTTAAAAAATACATAACTTGGGTCCAATGGAAAAACAAATATGAAAATATTGTCAGCATGCATCTGCTGACCAACAGGGTTAACTCGAGGCCACGAGGTAAAAAGTAGACCTGCTTTCTTATAATGCAGATGCTTTGCTGCTTGCTCCTGCCTCTGCTTGCATTCTTTTGCATTCTGATATTCTTGTTTTTATTCTACTAGAAACTTTGAGCAGCGGCTCTTGGATACTTTTAAATCATTTGGACAGTCAGATAAAGTAGGCTGTTGCCATACTTTAAACACTTTTATGATCCAAGTGCTATGCGAGTGCGGCCTATCAATAGCACTAGCCTGTACTGCCTGTGACTGGAGTTGTAGCTAATGCTAATTAGCAACAAGATGCCCCTCTTCTCCATGGACGACTTCCACAAACTTCTACAGAAAATCGCAGTGCTGGAAGCCAAGATCCACAGGTTAGAAGTGAATGGACTTTGTGGGAATGAAACTTCTTTGCCATGGACCCAGTGGACAAGAGCATGCTAACTCACGGCTAATTAACACCAACACGATTACCAAGCAGCTGGAGGCCTGTGTACTGTGTAATAAATCTAATAGTGGCAGTCCTCCCTGGAACTCGCTTGGTGCTAAGACTAAGAGTAAATCATTTTCCTGGGAAATGGGATGAGCAACAGGCAGAGCCCAGCGCCCTGAGATTTGTGATGCGACTGGCTGGCCTGCATTATCATCCAGGTACAGCGCCTCTTCAACCCCTGTTCTTAGTAGGACACAGCCGTGGACAGCTGTGAAAGGAAGAATTAGCTACAAACCTTCTAAACAACCGAGCGTGCAACAGCAGAACAGATTTTCACCACTATTGCAGGAACCTGGATCTCCCGTCTGCTGTAAACAATGTAAGAAGCATGTGCAGTAAGAACACCAAAATACTTTGCTTTCCAAATGATACGGTGTCTGACTTGGCAGAAGGAATCCTGCATATTGTGGCTCAACATCTACTGTGAAAAACATCATACTCCACATCGGGACCAATTATGTTTTGAAGCAACAGTCTGAAGTGTTGAAAGAGGACTTTAATAATCCGTTGAACACAGTCAGCTCTCTGAATGCTGAGGTGTTTATCAGTGGCCGTCTACCTCCAATCCAAAGAGAAGTTGAGAGAACACGTTGCTCTCAATGGCATGTTCTTTCTATTCAGTGCATTTCATTGAAAATTTTAACTTTCCAGCCTGGTGTGCTGGAAGCCTTCTCAATTCCTGTCTTGATAGGTAATAGAAAAAGAATGGTAAACGTGTTAAGAAACAGGAAGCACTCAATTTTAGCACCAATTGCCCCCTAAATACTGTGCAAACTTTTTTGGTGAACTGTTGTCTATAATCTGGTTTCACTTTGACTGTGTAGATATTGTTTGTGATTTTAACATCCTTGTTGATAACCCCCAGGAAAGAGGGACTAAAGAACTGTGCTGTGTTGTTCATAATTATGGATTGACTCAGCATGTGACAGAGCCTACACACAATAAGGGGCACACGTTGAAATTAGTCATTCCAAAGGGTCTGAACATTTCCAAGGTTGGGGTGACTGATGTTGCTGTCTCTGATCATTCCTGTGTTTTCTTTGAGAGTGTTCTCTGTGTACAGAGGTAAGCACAAAATGGCATATAACTGAAAACACCTGTGAAATATTTACTGAGGCCTTCTCTTGCACACCTGCCCTCTCATGGGTTTCTGCCAATGAGGTAGTAGATAATTTAAATTTTAAAGTTACTAATGTTATTGATGCCATTGCACCAGCCAAGGTGAAGGTGGTCTCTGGTAAGAGAAGATCTCCATGGAGAAATGCCACGCTGGTTAGAACTCAAAAAAGAGAGTGTCGAAAAGCTGAACGCAGGTGGCTAAAAACAAATCTTCAAATCAGGTTCATTATGACATCTATAAAGAGTAACTTTGCATTTATAACTTAGAATTGAGAAATGCACGGCGGTCCTTCTGCTCTGACTTGAAAACAATTCATATATCATGACACAATTCGATTCTATCTACCATAACAACCTCGAGGACATAATACAACATCTGAAATCCTCCTCATGCTGCCTTGATATTTTGCAAACAGGTTTTTTTCAAAAATGTTTCTAAATGCATGGCCTCAGATCTACTACAAATTGTCAACATGCCTCTCCCCTCAGGTTTGTTCCCATAGGCCCTGAAAACTGCAGTCATTAAGCCACTCTTTAAAAAGAGCAACCTAGACACGTCAATAATTAGCAGTTACAGGCCCATATCAAATCTGCCGTTTTTTAAGTAAAATCATTGAAAAAGCTGTTTTTCAACAGCTCAGTGCTTTCTTGGCACTAAATAACTGTTATGATGTCTTCCAGTCAGGATTTTGAGCACACCACAGCACTGAGACAGCTTTTGTTAAAGTCTTCCATTTGAAAACTGACAGTGGCAAAATTTAAGTCTTGGTAATATTGGATCTCAGTGCTGCTTTCAACATGTTCGACCACAAAATCTTACTCGACAGACCTGAAAAGTGGATGGGAATTTCTGGCGCAGTACTAAACTGGTTTGATTCCTACTTAAAGGACTACTTTGTGTCTATAGGTAATCACACATCTGAGCTAAGTAAATGACCTGTGGAGTTCCCTAAGGCTCCATTCTGGGGCCTCTTCTGTTCAACATTTAATTGCTTCCACTGGCTCAGATCATGAAAAACAACAAAATATGTTACCATAATTACTCATGATTCTGTTGCATTTCAATATAAATTATAAGAACATATAGATCATAAGATGGCAAGAGAAACAGTGGTATTAGCTCATGGTTGGCCAGAGTAATTTGTGAAGCGTCAAAATGGCTCCCCACTACTAAAACCCATTTGAAACCCATGCCTTTCTTTGTCAAAGTAAAACTTCCGATGCCCCAGCTCTGCAGGAAAACCTGCCACACCACAATCCTTTGTTATTGAAAATAATGCAAGATGGAAGGTAGGGCTGAAAAGACAGCTTAGTTCCCTGTGGATAGCCTTTCAGTTAGATAAGAGGAGAAACAACAGATGAAGTGTGAGGAGAGGGGGAGAACACAGTAGACAGTGGTGGAAAAGAGAATTAAATTTGTGAGAAAGGGGGAAATATGGTAGGGATTAAACTGGAGGGTTTGCTGCATGTCACGGACCCAAGAAGATGGATAGGGCTACTTGAGAGTAAAATGGAAGGCATTTGAGAGTGACTCAGCAGAGGAGTGGGGTTTAATTTTTACCTCATTAAAAAAAGGGGGGAAAGTGAGGTTTTGCACGGTGGTTAAGAAGGGACCACATGGCACAATGAAAAAGGCATACATAATCCAAAGGGACAGTAAAGGCTTTCACAGTCACCCCTTCTCCTTTAGACTTCTTGAAGAAATTTCTATGACAACTTAAAGTGATTACATCAGTAGGGAGCGTCTTCCCTCATTAACAGCCTCGTGTTACCTATACTTCGTTTTCATGTAATATTAATCTGCAATGTGTATGATGAAATAAAAATTCTAAGAGGCGATGTAGTATAGTTGAGCCATTATAGAGCCATTCTGTGCGGGTTTCAGTCAACTACAATCAATGTTGAAATATAACTGGATTTGTGATGTGAAATGGGTTGCTTGTAGTAGCAAGCCCACATATAATTATCATCTGACTCTTCAGTTCCCCTCAGGAGTGTTTCAGCATCTTCTTGGCTCATTCTCTCATACTGTCATTTTCAGACACAGAAGGCAGTTTTCAACAAAAGCCTATAAAAACCCATTGTACACTACCTGTCTAGCAACACACAGCAGCCAGACACAGTTAGCTAGAAGATAGTGAACATGGTGGCACATTTAGAACTTCAAACTTGTTTGAAGAATATCCCTGGATAAAGCACCAACATCCTAAGATGGTGGTTGTGATTTAACAATACATTCTCATCTCAGTGCGTCATAACTGACGCTTTCAGACAGCGTGACAAAGCGTAATTTTTGACGCCTCACGGCTGATGTGCAGTCATTGACTTAGGTTTAGGCACTAACATTTCTGATGAGTCATGAGAAGGGTAGGGGGCGTCGGGGGGCAAACGTACCCCATGTCAAAAATCCATGAAGCTAATGTTATTTAATAGGCTAAATACTAAAAATACGGAGCCCCCCTGGTGACATTGATGAGAAATATATTAATTTGAGGACTCAAATTAATAATTCGTGGCCACAAATTA